>OX465096.1:59158402-59188402 GCA_949987625.1 Chalcis sispes | reverse complement strand
TTAAAAAGTACAAGCTACCGGTCAACTCGGCACAACATCGACAAAGAATCGCTTAACGGCGTTTGGCAAAACAAGACTATCGATTTATATACGCGGAAAACCGCCAAGAGACAAATAAAAAAAAAAAAAAAAAAAAACAAATTAAAGTAAAAGAAAGACGGCTTTTCAATTTTTATCTTCGGCCGATTCGCGCACGTTTTTAACGTGTGCGTGCGCGGTATAACACAAAAGCGCGCGAGTTTGCCGGCTTTGTCGCCGTCTTGGCACATTACTACGGTAAGCTTGTATTCTTCGTTTTTGGGTGATACACGAGCGACAGAATTTCGGATTCTTATCGCGTGGTCGTAAATTTTGCACCTACTCTTTCTCTCTCTCTCTCTCTCTCTCTCTCTCTCTCTTCGATTTCTTTGTCGCTCTCGTAAGCCGACTGTAAAAGTGCGCGCAGGGGACGGCTAATGTTTCTAATCGGAAATTTTCTACGTTCGATCGTGAGTTTTCCATTGGAGACTTGAAACGATTGAAATTCGCGCTTCTGTTCTACACACATACGCTCACGCATAACAGTAAAATAGATTCTTTAAATTCGTACTTATATAAATACGCGAGAGAAATTTATTCTTTGTTTTTTCTCGTTTTTCTTTGATTTTTCAATTGCCGTTGCCGTTTCGTTTAGATTGAAATGTAAATAAACCTTTATGTCAGATGCTTGTAAGAAAAGCAGAGTTGTATAGATAATAGGATACTATTAAATGATCGACCATAAAATCTTACGCATATGCTTACGCATAATGGAATGGTATGTTGCCTTTTCGTGCGTAGGATTGTGGTACATTTTTAATAAATTTTACTCGCTATTCTATATACGATAAACGTATGCCATTATTATTTTATATGCATTGAAACGTATTTAATTAATAAATGGAATAAAAAATTTCAAATTTATGTATCAAGAAAGCGCGGGTTGAAAAATAAATTTTAATTCATCAATTACTTGGACTCCATGATAAATAAATATTAAAATAGTCAAATATTATATTAACGATGCAATAAATTATTATCTTATTAAAAATTCAATTTTAATCGAATCAATATTTAAGGTTAAAACGTTGCGATCCGATAAATTACTATGTTTAAAAGTCAAAAAAAAAAAAAAAAAAAAATCTTATTTCCTATAGTTTATCCTAATAAATCGATTTAAAAACAGAATAAAATGATAAAAAAATATATTGAATTAAATCTTTAACTAACCAATTGAATTTTTAAAGTTATTCACAACAAATAATGTATTATGTATTAATTTTTTTTTTTTTTTTTCTTTTTATTTTTTTTTAAACGTTAATGAATATTTTTGCCTTTATACGTGACTTTCTTTAACTGAAAGATTGCGTAAGAAATTTAAGTAAAACTGAAAGCATTTGTAATAATCACATTGTACAGTTTCATACAAAGCATTTTTACAAATATCTAGATGAAAAATTACACTTGTAAAAAAATTAAAAAAAAAAAAAAAAAAAAAAAAAAAAAAATGATTCCAAAGCACCGATAACCATTTTAACATCCCACCTTTTACGAATGCATACTTGTTAGCAAATCGCAGGCATTAATTCACGAAAGAATTCACAACAATCGTCTATATAAAAGTGTTACATTCGAATAACAAATAGCGCGCGCTAATTTTAAAGCAAAATTTTACTTGCGCAATTTTTAGCGAATAAAAAAAAAAAAAGAAAGAATAAAAATTCCAATCTTTTTTGTCCCCCCCCCCCCCCCCCCAAGCGCGTATAAAAGCAATAATGCACCATCGTATACGAGCCTCGAAAGGCACATCACACGGATCGATATGAACCTTTTCGATCTCATTCTCGCGAACAGCCTATCGTCGAGTTAAAGAGCACAGATAGAGCGAGATCGAAAGAGAGCCGGAGGCGCGATCGGGAAACCGGATGTACGAATCTGGTTTTGTTTCGCGAGCAAGCCTCGTTCTGTAGATACGCTTAACTGTGTACGCGTGCACGTCGTAATAATAATAATAATAACGAGCAGTCGGGTGAGTGCGCGCGAGAACGTAATAAGCGGCACCACACGAGGACACCCGCGAGTTCGTAAGTGTACTCTAGCTCCGTAGCGATTGCGTATGGGTTATTTGCGTTTGCTTTTTCTTTCTTTCTCTCTTTTATTTTTTTTCTTTTTTTTTTGGTTTTTAGAAAATAAAGATAAAAGCGAATTGAATGCGGTGATCAACGTGGTTGAAATGACGTTTGTTTGAAATTTTTGGATGGAGGATTTTTTTTTATTTTGTTTTACTTTAATTAATATGTGCAATGTATGATACTATTGTTAATTGTGTGTGTGTGTGTGTGTGTTAGTGTTGTAAAATTGCTAACCGACATATAAGATATGTAACTTTACATTATGCAACTGCTAGAAGAGTAAATCGATTGTCAAGAATGAGATCGAAAATTTACTTTCTTTTTCAGATTTATGCAAATTGTACAATAATTTTGATAATATCGATGAAATAAATAATAGCACTAAAATAAAACGAATTTAGAGTGTAGATAAATATAGAAATGGGTTTGGTGATACAAAAAGCTATAGAGAACGAAGCACGCATTTTTTTTTAGAACGAAGAATATTGAAAAGACAAAAGTCGTAAAAAAAATATGAGATACATTCAAACAAAACGAAAGAAAAAAAAAAAAAAAAAAAAATATTAAAATAAAACGAGATTTACTCTGAAGATTTTATTAAAATAAAATTGGAGAGAAACACATTAGATACATTTGAATATAGGTCGCGCTAATGCTAAATAAGTTTCTAGTCTGGATTATAAATAAATAAGAATAAATCTAAATAATTATGTAATAATAATTGTAATTAATTTTATCTAAGAGATTAAATTACTCGATATACCTAATTCGTATACGAATCTTCAAATAGTTTATGAAAATAAGATAAAAAATAAAACAAGTTTTTTTATAATTATATTTTACCTACAATTTATTAATAAATGAATTACAATATTTTTTACAATTTTATTGTAATCGAATATTTTATTTAGCAAAATAATAATTTCAACACATAAATTTTAAGATAAAAATTAATTGTAAATAACACAATTCAAATTAGTCAGACAATTAATTATAACCTTAAAACTTTGTTTCTTTTATTTATTTCTAATATTACTAGTTACTTGAGAGGTCATTATTATTTTTTGTTCACATAAAAATTATAAGCCTCTATTATATTAATTCTCTTGTTACCTTATGCTTTCCGTTCTAATAAACTTGTTTCTCACTGAAAGTCGTTTTAACTCTTTTATACAAATTATCCGTTGTATTCGGACTGGTGAATATCTGGGATAAAAATATTTTCTACGATATAGTGCGCTTACGTTTAAAGGTAAAATATATGTATTCGAGCGCAACCGAACTGGGAATCATTCGGTACGATTATGATGTTACGACTTTTATTCGTAAGAAATTCTTTCTCGTGTTTTTTTTTTCCAAACTATTATTCTAATTTTCGATAGACTTTTACGACTATTAAATAGATAGATTATGCATAATGTATGTAACTAAAATTTTGTTTAAGTTATTTTCTATGTAAAAAAAAAAAAAAGAAAAACAAAACGAAACTTTATCCAATACAATTAACATAAATTCCAGCCAAAGAGAATATTATTAATCGATTCGTTTCAACTTATTAATTAAATTATCTTAAACATTCACGACTAAAAAGACCAAGCGTAACAGTCTCCTTAACGTTCAAAGGCAAGGCGATTAAAAAAAAAAAAAAAAAAAAAAAAGTTAAAAGGCACTTGGGTGTAACAAAATCACTTAAACCAAACGAGTGCACGCGACTTGCGAGAGCGAAACGACGCCTTGTGTTTGTTCAAGAAAATTTTTTTTTCCTCTTCTTTCTTACTTCGTCTTCTTATGTGCATACACCTTGAAATAACCTAACCCGGATTTTAATCCGCGTGCACGACCGAGACGAGCTTTCGCCGGCTAATTTATCGACGTATTGTTTTTCCGACATTAGTCCTGCGCTCCGAGCGACTGCTATCTTTTTTTTTTTCTTTTTTTCTTTTTCCTTCCTATAAAATATATCATAATTTTTCCAGATGGCTTACACTTTTATGTTTTACCGGTGTTTCACTTGAGTTTTCTCTTTTCTTTTTATGGGATATGGAGAGTCTATAACGTTTATGTTTGACTATCAAATAACCGATATCATGACGTTTGACATTTAGAAAAGATGTACTTTAAATCAAGAAATTTATTCACGCTCTTCAACTTAATTATTTTTTTTTAAATTGAAATGCAATGGATATTTGAAATTTTTAAGCATATGAAACTCTCAAATCACGATCCCCTTTTAGAACAACCCAGAACCTACTACGTGGAAGTAGAGGACAAACAGGTTATCAAATAATCAAAATAACCAAATAAAACATACAATCCTAATAACCCAATAATCCATGTAAAGCAAATTATCTAATAAACCCTACTATATAAAGAACCCAATAACCCATTAACCTAAATAACCCACAGATCTGAAATTTGCAACGTGTAAATGATGCTACGTTATACTGTAAAACACTATGAATAAAAAAATATGAATATAAGTTTAAAATAAAAAATTTTTTAGTAACCTAAATAACCAAATAACCCAAGTTTAACCGAAATAACCCAAATATGAGCCATTAACCCAACTATAACCCAATAACCCAACGTGGTTAGGATATTTCTTTTATATATTGGCCGCCACGTTTGTATAAACATGCACACAACTGCCATTATTTATTTTTCTGCATATTATTTAACATAATAACGGTTTAATAATTTGATATAAAAATTTAACTATATCATATGAAAATACTTTTCAAATCGAGACCAAATTATTATAATTCAAATTATTCTAAATGCGTATGCGCAGAAATTTACTTATTGCCTGAGTAAAGTAGGTGAATTAAATCAGTTGAGTGCCGAAGGGTTAAAAAAAAAAATTACGAGATAGTAATCGAAATATCTAAGTTCCATCTATGCAAGTATGACCGAAACAACTCGGCAAAACAACGCGAAATATCTTTTTGCTGTATAATAAAATAGTCGTGTGAACTGACGCAACTTACCTATAGAAATATAATAATTTGTATGTGACTTGTTAAAAAAATATTACAGTTCGCATACATGGTTACACACAATTGAGATTTTTTTTATGCCCACTCTGTCATAATGACGGTACCAAAAAAGGCACCTTAACGGATTCATAAAGCAATCGTATGGTTATTTACAATGAATGTTTTATATGCCCAGTAAGTTAACATTCCGTTTTAAATTTACGCGTTAAAAAATAACATCGACGCGTGCTATTTTATTTAATATTGTGTCACTTTTTTTTCTTTATTTTTTAATTCTATCATTTATACGGATACAACCTGCATCCGGTGACGTTTATAAGCCGTTCCATGATTTTCTCTCTTTAATGTGCAACTATAACAATATGTTATATTTTATGTAGCCCTGTCAAAAAGTATATTATAACGTTACATCCTTAAAACGTAAAAATTAAATATAAAAACAATTTTTTAAAATCTAGTTATTCTTATATTGATTACGTATCTAAATTTGTTGCGCATTATTTTGATTTAATTTAAAAGGACATGAACAATTTAAATGAATATTCAAAAAATCATATGTTAAAACTCATCATCGAACAATTGATTTAGTTGAAACAAATTATCCAATGAATAGTAACAATAAATTAATTCAATCAAGAATCACAGTGTAGTCTTTCAATTTTCCAATTCCCGTTAGACGAATTAAAGCCCAAAGATTTCAAGTCGCGACAGCCGCTGTCGCAGTTACAGTACCGACGTAGTTGAAGCCATTGATGCGATGCGATGAGAGGAAGGCGACAAAACACGTCGCGTAATTCCATCGGCATGCTAAAATTTCAACGAGAGAATAACTGCAAGAGAGAGAGAGAGAGAGAAGGGGGTAAGGGAACGAGTATTTCTCTGCACTTCCAAGAGCGACGCGCGAAATCACAAACAATGAACAATGACGGCTGCGGAGCTAACCCGAAGCCGACTACTACGAGTCGAATTACTCGATTACGCGGCAGCCGACTACGTTTTCCGTTTTGTATAGAGAGCTCAAGTACTGGAAGGGATAGAGAGAGAGAGAGAGAGAGAGAGAGAGAGAGAGAGAGAGAGAGAGAGAGAGAACGAGAAACAAGTTTTGAAGAACAAAGATGAGCGACGTGCTAATGAATAATGACAGTTTCGATATGAGGAAATTTGTTTCGTGATAATTACGACATATCGGATATTATAACGTAGAAAGCTTTATCGGTATGCTTCGTTGTTAACGTTTCTCTCGAACAATTGATTGACATATTTATTTAATTTTTTACTATAGAATTATGCTTTTTGAGTGAATTAATTCATAGAAAGCAATTAAATTATATTTATATTATTATTATTATTATTATTTTTTTTTTTTTTTTGTTTTTTTTTTCATGTAAAATCTTTGAAAGCTAATTTTAATTTATTTAATTTAAAATAGTTTAAACATTTAAAATAATTTTCATGTATAATATTTTCAAATTAATGGTCGTATAAGTAGAGCAATTTCCAAATAGACAATGTCACACATAACATAAATATTGAAACAAAATGAAGATAAAAATGTAGAGTTTAACAAATTAAAAACTCATTGGTCAAGTTTGTAAACTTAATGATTTATCAAGCTAGAAATGCAAAAATAAAAAAAAAATAAATAAATCAACGATAGATATCAATTTGAAAAAAAAACTTGAAATAATAAATTATTAACCCATTGCACTCGAGTGGCGCCGAAATTGCGCCCGGCTGATTTGAAGTATTGACTCGAGCGACACTGCTGCGGCGTTACAGTCTTTTGAAATTTTTGTTGTTTTTGATATAAAAATAAATAAATTGGTGGAATTTTATTATTTGTATACGTTTGATTGTTTATAAATGATTTTAAAGTACTTGTAAAATGTTTCCCTAATTTAGTCGAAATCGTCTCGAGTTGCTGGTTTGCGCAAGCAAAAAAGGCCTCGAGTGCAAAGGGTTAAATTAAAAGACAATCGAAATTATAGAGAAGTACAATACATTTTTTTTTAAATAACTAATATTTTACATACAAATGACTTTTGAAATAAGCTGTTAAACCAAAAGCCTTATCATTTTGATAAATAAATTACTCTCTGTACATCACCAGAAGTAATTACTGAAAAGATTAAAAAAATTTTTTATAATAATATTAATAAGACGTAGAGAAGGAATAGGGTTGCTTCTAAGAAAACTATAGGTAAATTAGAAATTTTTGCATCTTTTACAATAAAAATGAGTTTGACAAAATAACTTTATATATTACTATTCAAAGAAGAAAACTGATTGTTCGTTAATATATTGTCTTATTAAAAAAAAAACTTTAATATCACAAAACAAAATTAAATTTTAATGCCAATAAGCAAAAAAATGAAACACCAACAGCACGCGGGGTTCCCAAGCGGTCACCCATCCAAGTACTAACCGCGCCCAACGCTGCTTAACTTCGGTGATCGGACGAGAACCAGTGCTTTTTTTTTTTTTTTTTTAAATGTTTATTGAATCCACAATTATACAGTTTACAGAGATTAAATCCGCAATAAACAAGGATTGAAAGATTACAATAAAAGAATTTTTTTTATAAGACAATAGGCCAAATAATAAGGCTCGCGCAGTCAGACACTTTAATTATCGGTTAAGCGATTTTTACAATAATATTGTTTACAAACTTTTTGATTTTTTGTACGGCTATAAGCAAGCTAGGTACAATAATTTATCATATCAGTATACAATCCAGAAAAATGTGGTATAAAAAACTGGGTGCTTCTTTAACATAAGTTTTTCCCTTATTCTAAATGAGGTGTATGGACGGGAAGTAGGGGAGAGGAATGAAATTAGGAGTTCTTAAGAGCTAACTATTTACATATTTACAAAAATTAACTAAGACGCAGATACATTTTCACATATGTTATTATTGGTTAAGCCACTGTCTAATAATTTTATAATCTTTAAATTCTATTTTATATGTTTTGTTAAGTTAATTTTCTGAAATAAGTTTTATGTCTGGTTTATCTTTATTTAATATTTTTAGTGGATTACATCTTCTTTGGTTGGTTATTATTGAGTTTACGTTAATAGATATAATTTACAAGGATTTAACATTAATTTCGTAGAACTTATCTGGGAGATTCAGTTTGTATTGTTCATCATGTGAGTAAGTTGTTGATGGTGGTAAATATCGCGTCTACTCTTGCTTCGTTTGTTTTGATTGTGTTTCTGATTTCGTCTAACTGTTTTTGTTGATTTTCAATCGCTTGTAACATAGTGGTTTGAAAATTTTCTATTATATTAATTATATTTGAAAATGATTCCATATTTTGATTCTCTGTTATAGGTCTTGTACTGGTATTTTCTTTGGGTTTTTGTATAGTGGTTGCTATGTGCTTTTGGCTAAAATTGTTTTTCACAATATCAGAATATTGAATTTCGGGTGTATATTTTTTACATATACGCATGATTTTGTTATCTTTGTTTTCTTTTGATACTTTTATTTTTTCTAATATTTTTTTCTTTATATCAAGTAGTTTAGGGCAACCTTTGTAAGATGCCGGGTGACCGTAGCTTTTACAGTTTACACAATATATTTTGTTTTTATCTACTGTAACATTTTTATTTAATTTACACTCGCCTGGCCCGTGCGGGTTTTCGCATTTAACACAGCGATAATTCATGTTACAATTTTGCGCTGTGTGTCCGATTAATTGGCAATTTCGGCATTGAGTAATTTCTGTTTTTCTTATTTTTTCCCATTTAATCGAGTAATAACTTAGATATTTAATATTCAGTAGTTTGTTAATGTTGCTGTTAGGAGACAGTTGTACTATAAATATAGGTAATAATATATTATTAACTACCGATTTTTTTGTAGAAAACCTAGAAACTTTAATAAATTCGATCTCGTCTATTTCCAAATTCTTTAATTCTGTTAATATTTCTTGTTCGGAATAGCTACTATCTATACCTTTAATTAAGTATGTGTGTGGTTTTTCGGTTTTTGGTGTGTATGTGTAATACGGAGTATTTGCAGTTTTAAATAAATTTTTAGTTTTATTATAATCATTAATATTTTCCAAGTATACACTATGTTTGTTATTATTAAGACGTTTAATATAAAAGTTATCAATTTTTAAAATAGACGTTAATAATTTTACTGTATCTTTCGGATTTTGGTAAGTTATATAAATAGGTGGAGGTTTGATATTTTTACCGGTATAATCTGGGTTTGAATTTGGTGTATCCTTTCGTATTGATGAAGCGTTAGAGGTTGTTGTCCTTCTACCTTCGATGTTTACGTTATTAACTGTAGTCGCTGTGTGTGCTGACGTGTGTATTGTAAAATCTTCTATTTCTTTCGTAGAGCCGTTATTCCCTTTATTTCTTAAATTATTATTTTTATTTCTTATTTCTTGCAGTAAGGTATTTAATTCACTTACTGTTTCTTCAATAAATAATTCGGTCGCTTGAGAATTCGCTTCCTTATCATTTCCGTTGTCCTTGTTATAACCTATATTTTCGGTAGACAAGCTTTTATTTGTGGACTTGGGTGATTCAGTATTTTTTGTTCTATGTATTAAATTAGGCGATGGATTTAGCCTTTGTTTTTTTCTGTGCTTTTTACCATTCACCGACATATTTGTTGGTGATTTATTTAATTCACTATCTTCTGTTTCGCTACTTCGTTTATATGTATTCGGTTTTTGTGCACTGTCGTTTGCATTAGCTTCTATGGCGGTTTTTCTGCCATTTTTAATATTTGCCGCTGACTGTTTTATGTTTGCACAGCACTGCGTAAAAATTTTAGAAGAAAAGAATAGCTACACTATTGAAAATTGAATTTTTCACGAATTTAAAATTCTATATTTCACTAATATAATACTAGCATTCGGCTATAGATGTTTCTCTTACCGAGGTTCAAAGCCGACTCCGACGAGAACCAGTGCGATCAGCGTGGTATGGCCGTTGGCGACTGGAATACTTATATACGACGAGAACCAGTGCGATCAGCGTGGTATGGCCGTTGGCGACTGAAATACTCATGTCTACTTTGTTCCACAACTGTTCCTCATTTTTAAAAGTAACTTATCTCTTGAGAAGAACTCAATATATACGAAAAAATCTTCGCAAGGTATTGTCAGAATCACATGATTTTACTGTGAGAAAACGGCTAGGTTTATAAGACAATCGACTTTTATTTAGACCATAGCATGTTTAAATATTGGATTATTTTTGGAGAGAATCAAAATGATTTTTCAAAATAAAAAAAAAATCTAATTATTACTGTTAGTTTAAATATAGATAATGAATGAGAAATAACTGAATAAAATATTATGCGATTCTCCTTTAACAAACTATTTTAAGGTTGCAGAAAATTGTGTATTTGCAAAAAATTGATTGTCCGTCTGGGTTCCTCTGTTACTACTAAAGAATACAGACATGTTTTTTATTCCAAGTATGTTTTAAATTCTCATTAAATGCGTTTATTTTAAGAAATAAATTAACAATTTGTCATTAAATGCAATAAAAAAGAAAAAAAAGTGAAACACCAACAGCACGCGGGGTTCCCAAGCGGTCACCCATCCAAGTACTAACCGCGCCCAACGCTGCTTAACTTCGGTGATCGGACGAGAACCAGTGCGATCAGCGTGGTATGGCCGTTGGCGACTAGAATGCTTATGTCTACTTTGTTCTACAATTGTTTCTCATTTTAAAGAGTAACTTATTAATATTTTCGCAAAGTGGTGTCAGAATCAGATGATTTTGCAGTGAGAAAACGGCTAGGTTTATCAGAAATCTGACCTTAATTCAGACCATAGCATGTTTAAATATTAAATGATTTTTGGAGAAAATTAAAATGATTTTTCATATTTAAAAAAAATCTAATTATTACTGTTAGTTTTAATATAAATAATGTATGGGAAATAACTAAATAAAATATTACGCGATGCTCCTTTAACAAACTATTTTAAGGTTGCAGAAAATTGTGTATTTGCAAAAAATTGATTGTCCGACTGGGTTCGTCTATTACCACTAAAGAATACAGACATGTTTTTTATTCCAAGTATGTTCTAAATCCTCATTGAATGCGTTCATTTTAAGAGATAAATTAACAATTTGTCATTAAATACAATAAAAAAGAAAAAAAGATTGGACACCAACAGCACGCGGGGTTCCCAAGCGGTCACCCATCCAAGTACTAACCGCGCCCAACGCTGCTCAACTTCGGTGATCGGACGAGAACCAGTGCTTTTTTTTTTTTTTTTTTTAAATGTTTATTGAATCCACAATTATACAGTTTACAGAGATTGAATCCGCAATAAACAAGGATTGAAATATTACAATACAAGAATTTTTTTTTTTTATAAGACAATAGGCCAAATAATAAGGCTCGCGCAGTCACACACTTTAATTATCGGTTAAGCGATTTTTACAATAATATTGTTTACAAACTTTTTAATTTTTTTGTACGGCTATGAGCAAGTTTGATACAATAATTTATCATATTAATATACAATCCAGAAAAATGTGGTATAAAAAACTGGGCGCTTCTTTAACATAAATTTTTTCTTATTCTAAATAAAGTGTATGGAGGGGAAGTAGGGGAAAGGAATGAAATTAGGAGTACTTAAGAGCTAACTATTTACATATTTACAAAAATAAACTAAGACGCAGTTACATTTTTGCATTTTTATTATTGGTTAAGCCACCAATATTTTTTTATATTCTTACGGTGTTTATCTTTCGTGTCTATTTGAGGTAACGACCTATTAAATCTCCATAGCGTGTTTGGGACACCAGAGTTTAAATTGGGAGGATAGTTAATTTTTTTATTAGATTTATATCTATTTACATGATAAATTATTGGTACGTTATTGGAATCTTGCAAATAGTTGTTGTAATCAAGGAAGGTGAATGCGTCTGGGGGGATGAATCCTGTTTCAAGCGAACGTGCGTGATAGTTACTATTTGGATATAAACTACTATAAATTAGACTATTTTCTTTTATAAATGGTATTTGGGCATAATAATTTCTACATAGTTTTAATATGTGGCAATCAATTCGATGAATTTTTGCTAAATTATAGATACGTTGGTTACTTATATATTTTTTATAGTTGCTTTCTTTCGATCTGTACAAACTTAGGCATGCTCTTAGGCATTTTCTTTCGAAAATTCGAAATTTTTCCATTTGAGACGCTGATACGTTGTACCATATGGGACAGCCGTGAGTAAGAATAGGTCTAACTAGCGACTGATAGCATAAAACTTTTACTTTGGCATTAAGCTGTTTTGAATAGAATAATCTCTTTATTTTCCAAAAAGCCTTGTTTGCTTTAGATAGTTGAATGTTAATGTGTTTGTTAAAGTTCAATTTTTCGTTGAGGTTAACGCCAAGGTATTTCACGAAGTCTTTGTGGGGAATAATTTTTCTTTCATTGGTTTTTTCTTCAATAGTGAAGTTCTTACAGTGTTTTCTTTTATTTTTACTCAAATCACTTAGTTTAGGTCTAAAAAATTATAGTTTCGCATTTTTCCACGTTGATTTTTAATTTCCAAGAGCTGTAGTAATTGACTATTTTTTGAAAGAGATCTTGTAGTTCGTTTTGTATTGTTTTTGTTTTGTTGCCTGTGATATAGATTATAAGATCATCTGCGAAAGCTATAGAATATTTATGTTAAGAATTCAAGTTAAATAAATTAAGAACATCGCTGTTATAAATGTTAAATAAAATTGGTGAGTTGACGGTTCCTTGCTGTAATCCATTTTTAACGTAAAATTCTTTACTAGACTTTGCTGAATTTTCTGCAATAAAGAATGATTTATTTGTTATCATATTCCACACCATTTTTGTTATGTATATTGGGAATTTTTTCTTTAACATTTTGTATATAAGGCCTTCGGTCCAAACGGTGTCAAATGCTTTTTCAAGGTCTATAAGACATGCACCCACTCGTTTATTTGCGTTTAGAGACCAATAAATATCTGCGGTTAGTTTATTAATGGCGTGAATTGTAGAATGTTTAAATCTGAATCCGAATTGGTTTTCTGGAGACGAGAACCAGTGCGATCAGCGTGGTATGGCCGTTGGCGATTGAAGTACTTATGTCTACTTTCTTCTACAACTGTTTCTCATTTTAAAAAGTAACTTATCTCTTGAGAAGAACTTAATATATACGAAAATATCTTCGCAAGGTGGTATCAAAAACAGATGATTTTACTGTGAGAGAACGGCTAGGTTTATCAGACATTTAACCTTCATTTAGACCATAGCATTTTTAAATATTGGATTATTTTTGGAGAAAATCAAAATGATTTTTTTAATTAAAAAAAAATCTAATTATTACTGTTAGTTTGAATATAGATAATGTATGAGAAATAACTGAATGAAATATTATGCGATTCTCCTTTAACAAACTATTTTAAGGTTGCAGAAAATTGTGAATTTGCAAAAAATTGATTGTCCGTCTGGGTTCGTCTGTTACCACTAAAGAATACAGACATGTTTTTTATTCCAAGTATGTTCTAAATCCTCATTGAATGCGTTCATTTTAAGAGATAAATAACCAATTTGTCATTAAATACAATAAAAAAGAAAAAAAGATTGGACACCGACAGCACGCGGGGTTCCCAAGCGGTCACCCATCCAAGTACTAACCGCGCCCAACGCTGCTTAACTTCGGTGATCAGACGAGAACCAGTGCGATCAGCGTGGTATGGCCGTTGGCGACTGGAATACTTATGTCTACTTTCTTCTACAATTGTTTCTCATTTTAAAGAGTAACTTATTAATATTTTCGCAAAGTAGTGTCAGAATCTGATGAATTTACTGTGAGAAAACGGCTAGGTTTATCAGACATCTGACCTTTATTCAGACCATAGCATGTTTAAATATTAAATTATTTTTGGAGAAAATTAAAATGATTTTTCATATTTGAAAAAAATCTAATTATTACTGTTAGTTTAAATAGAAATAATGTATGGGAAATAACTAAATGAAATATTACGCGATGCTCCTTTAACAAACTATTTTAAGGTTGCAGAAAATTGTGTATTTGCAAAAAATTGATTGTCCGACTGGGTTCGTCTATTACCACTAAAGAATACAGACATGTTTTTTATTCCAAGTATGTTCTAAATCCTCATTGAATGCGTTCATTTTAAGAGATAAATTAACAATTTGTCATTAAATACAATAAAAAGGAAAAAAAGATTGGACACCAACAGCACGCGGGGTTCCCAAGCGGTCACCCATCCAAGTACTAACCGCGCCCAACGCTGCTTAACTTCGGTGATCGGACGAGAACCAGTGCTTTTTTTTTTTTTTTTTTTTTTTTTTTTTAAATGTTTATTGAATCCACAATTATACAGTTTACAGAGATTGAATCCGCAATAAACAAGGATTGAAAAATTACAATACCAGAATTTTTTTTTTATAAGACCATAGGCCAAATAATAAGGCTCGCGCAGTCACACATTTTAATTATCGGTTAAGCGATTTTGACAATAATATTGTTTACAAACTTTTTAATTTTTTTGTACGGCTATGAGCAAGCTTGATACAATAATTTATCATATTAATATACAATCCAGAAAAATGTGGTATAAAAAACTGGGCGCTTCTTTAACATAAATTTTTTCTTATTCTAGATAAAGTGTATGGAGGGGAAGTAGGGGAAAGGAATGAAATTAGGAGTACTTAAGAGCTAACTATTTACATATTTACAAGAATAAACTAAGACGCAGTTACATTTTTGCATTTTTATTATTGGTTAAGCCACCAATATTTTTTTATATTCTTACGGTGTTTATCTTTCGTGTCTATTTGAGGTATCGACCTATTAAATCTCCATAGCGTGTTTGGGACACCAGAGTTTAAATTGGGAGGATAGTTAATTTTTTTATTAGATTTATATCTATTTACATGATAAATTATTGGTACGTTATTGGAATCTTGCAAATAGTTGTTGTAATCAAGGAATGTGAATGCGTCTGGGGGGATGAATCCTGTTTCAAGCGAACGTGCGTGATAGTTACTATTTGGGTATAAACTACTATAAATTAGACTATTTTCTTTTATAAATGGTATTTGGGCATAATAATTTCTACATAGTTTTAATATATGGCAATCAATTCGATGAATTTTTGCTAAATTATAGATACGTTGGTTACTTATATGTTTTTTATAGTTGCTTTCTTTCGATCTGTACAAACTTAGGCATGCTCTTAGGCATTTTCTTTCGAAAATTCGAAATTTTTCCATTTGAGACGCTGATACGTTGTACCATATGGGACAGCCGTAAGTAAGAATCGGTCTAACTAGCGACTGATAGCATAAAACTTTTACTCTGGCATTAAGCTGTTTTGAATAGAATAATCTCTTCATTTTCCAAAAAGCCTTGTTTGCTTTAGATAGTTGAATGTTAATGTGTTTGTTAAAGTTCAATTTTTCGTCGAGGTTAACGCCAAGGTATTTCACGAAGTCTTTGTGGGGAATAATTTTTCTTTTATTGGTTTTTTCTTCAATAGTGAAGTTCTTACAGTGTTTTCTTTCATTTTTACTCAAATCACTTAGTTTAGGTCTAAAAATTATAGTTTCGCATTTTTCCACGTTGATTTTTAATTTCCAAGAGCTGTAGTAATTGACTATTTTTTGAAAGAGATCTTGTAGTTCGTTTTGTATTGTTTTTGTTTTGTTGCCTGTGATATAGATTATAAGATCATCTGCGAAAGCTATAGAATATTTATGTTGAGAATTCAAGTTAAATAAATTAAGAACATCGCTGTTATAAATGTTAAATAAAATTGGTGAGTTGACGGTTCCTTGCTGTAATCCATTTTTAACGTAAAATTCTTTACTAGACTTTGCTGAATTTTCTGCAATAAAGAATGATTTATTTGTTATCATATTCCACACCATTTTTGTTATGTATATTGGGAATTTTTTCTTTATCATTTTGTATATAAGGCCTTCGGTCCAAACGGTGTCAAATGCTTTTTCAAGGTCTATAAGACATGCTCCCACTCGTTTATTTGCGTTTAGAGACCAATAAATATCTGCGGTTAGTTTGTTAATGGCGTGAATTGTAGAATGTTTAAATCTGAATCCGAATTGGTTTTCTGGAATTATGTTGTTTTTTGAACAAAAGTGAGCTAGTGATTTATTTATAAATATTTCGAAAACTTTACTAATATTCGGTAGTAGACTTATGGGTCGCAAATTAGATGGTAGAGAGCTATCTTTATTCTTTTTTGGAATTGCTATAACTTTTGCTTTTTTCCATTTTTTTGGATAATACATATTATTTAATGCGTTGTTAAAAATGATTGTGTAATACCATTTAATTTTTTCAGGCAAATGTTTTAGTACAATGTTAGGTATCTCGTCGAAACTTGAGGATTTTTTATTATTTAATTTTAAAAACGTTTTGCTTACCTCTTCAAAATGAGTGAAATACAATTCGTTTTGTTTGGGTTGTGTAGGTTTATCGGATGTATTTTCATTAGTAAATGTACAAATAGTACGATTTTCTTCTACGTCGTTGTGCATTTCTTGCCTCAGTAGTGAAATTTTTTCTGCTATTAACCTGCTTAATTGTTCACGGCCCATATGATTGTTTTGCATGTGAACTTTTGAAAAATATGTACCTATTAAATCTAATTTTTCTATAGTATTTGAGATAATAAAGTTGCCATCCTTGTCTTTGTAATCGGACTTAATATTTGCCTCTTCAAGTAAGGCAAAGTCACTTTCAGGTATTTTTAGATAAGGGATGTCTACTGCATCTTTTTTTCGAAAAATTTTATTTATTTGGGGAAACAAGCTCTTTTGGTCTTTGACTGAAATTTTTTTTACTTTGTTTTTCCAGAATTTATTTATTGAGATTGAGAATTCAATCTTGAGTCGGATTTTTAATTGATATAATAGATAGTTATAAAATTCGAGAGTTTCTTTTTCTTTACTAGAGAAGTTGTAGCGTAACCGATTTATTTGGGATAGTATATAACTTTTTTCTTTTTGAATTTTTCGAATTTTATCATTTAAATAAGACTCGCATGAATTCTTTTTATACACTCGAGGAACTACTTCGTAAATGGTCTTTAGGATTTGTTTGTCAACTCTATCGATGAGATCGTCGATTTGGTCGTTACTTATGTTTACATTATTACATAGGTTGAAATTGCAGTTTTTCTCTAATTTCTTTCGAAATATATTCCATTTGGTATTGCTGTAGTTAAATTGAACGTCATTTTCCTGTGTTTCTAGTTTAAAGTAGTCTTTTACATTTTTACTAATAATTATAATTAAAGCATTATGATCGCTGTCGTAACTAATTGTTTCAACGGTGTCGTTTGCTTTAGAATTACAGATTTTTAATCTTGTATCAGCTAGGCATAAATCTAAAAATGAATTTCCAGATGGAAACGAAGGCAGGTCGGAACTATATAATTTCGTTCTATAGATTAAATTATTGTTGTCAATCCAATTTCGTATGAATGTTCCCCTTGTATTGTTTTTAATGTTTTGCCAACTCTTATGTTTAGCGTTAAAATCTCCAGAGATGATATAAAAATTTTCAGGTTTTTCAAGGTTAAGTATTTGAAATAAGTTTTCGAATTCCTTATAGAATTCCTTTTGATTTCCACATGTGGCGTAGGCTGAAATTGTATATAGGTTATCTGTGTTGTTAATCCTCATTTTTATAATTGTAGTTTCCAGAATTTTAAATTTCGCTATGGTACTATTAATTATTATGTTATGTTTAAGGTAATTTTTTATTAATATTGCAGTTCCTCCACCTTGAGATGAATTTAATCTGTCTTGTCTGATGATTTTATAATCTTTAAATTCTATTTTATGTGTTTTGTTAAGTTTAGTTTCTGAAATAAGTGCTATGTCTGGTTTTTCTTTATTTAATAATTTTAGGAGATTACATCTTCTTTGGTTTGTTATTATTGAGTTTACGTTAATAGATAGAATTTTCAAGGATTTAACGTTAATTTTCGTAGAACTTATCTGGGAGATTCTGTTTATATTGTTCATCATGTGAGTAAGTTGTTGATGGTAGTAAATATCGCGTCTACTCTTGCTTCGTTTGTTTTGATTGTGTTTCTGATTTCGTCTAGCTGTTTTTGTTGATTTTCAATCGCTTGTAATATAGTGCTTTTAAAATTTTCGATTATATTAATTAAATTTGAGCTCGATTCCATATTTTGATTTTCTGTTATAGGTCCTGTACTGGTATTTTCTTTGGATTTCTGTATAGTGGTTGCTATGTGCTTTTGGCTAAAATTGTTTTTCACAATATCAGAATACTGAATTTCGGGTGTATATTTTTTATATATACGCGCGATTTTGTTATCTTTATTTTCTTTTGATACTTTTATTTTTTCTAGTATTTTTTTCTTTATATCAAGTAGCTTAGGGCAACCTTTATAAGATGCCGGGTGACCGTAGCTTTTACAGTTTACACAATATATTTTGTTTTTATCTACTGTAACATTTTTATTTAATTTACACTCGCCTGGCCCGTGCGGGTTTTCGCATTTAACACAGCGATAATTCATGTTACAATTTTGCGCTGTGTGACCGATTAATTGGCAATTTCGGCATTGAGTAATTTCTGTTTTTCTTATTTTTTCCCATTTAATCGAATAATAACTTAGATATTTAATATTCAGTAGTTTGTTAATGTTGCTGTTAGGAGACAATTGTACTATAAATATAGGTAATAATATATTGTTAGCTACCGATTTTTTTGTAGAAAACCTGGAAACTTTAATAAATTCGATCTCGTCTATTTTCAAATTCTTTAATTCTGCTAATATTTCTTGTTCGGAATAGCTATTATCTATACCTTTGATTAAGTATGTGTGCGGTTTTTCGGTTTTTGGTGTGTATGTGTAATATGGAGTATTTGCAGTTTTAAATAAATTTTTAGTTTTATTATAATCGTTAATATTTTCCAAGTATACACTATGTTTGTTATTATTAAGCCGTTTAATATAAAAGTTATCAATTTTTAAAATAGACGTTAATAATTTTACTGTATCTTTCGGATTTTAGTGAGTTATATAAATAGGTGGAGGTTTGATATTTTTACCGGTATGATCTGTGTTTGAGTTAGGTGTATCCTTTCGTATCGATGAAGCGTTAGAGGTTGTTGCCATTCTACCTTCGATGTTTACGTTATTAACTGTAGTCGCTGTGTGTGCTGACGTGTGTATTGTAAAGTTTTCTATGTCTTTCGTAGAGCCGTTATTCCCTTTACTTCTCAAATTATTATTTTTATTTTTTATTTCTTGCAGTAAGGTATTTAATTCACTTACTGTTTCTTCAATAAATAGTTCGGTCGCTTGAAGATTCGCTTCCTTATCATTAACGTTGTCCTTGATATTACTTATATTTTCGGTAGACAAGCTTTTGTTTACTGAGTTGGGTGATACAGTATTTTTTTTTCGATGTATTAGATTAGGCGATGGATTGAGCCTTTGTTTTTTTCTATGCTTTTTTTCATTCACCGACATATTTGTTGGTGATTTAGTTATATCACTATCTTCTGTTTCACAACTTCGTTTATTCGTATTCGGTTTTTGCGCGCTGACGTTTGCATTAGTTTCTATGGCGGTTTTTTTGCCATTTTCACTATTTGCCACTGCCTGTTTTATGTTTGCACGACTGAGTAAGAATTCAAAAGAAAAGAACAGCTACACTATTGAAAATTGGCTTTTTCACGAATTTCAAATTCAATAATTCGCTAATATAATACTAGCATTCGGCTATAGATGTTTCTCTTACCGAGGTTCAAAGCCGACTGACGAGAACCAGTGCGATCAGCGTGGTATGGCCGTTGGCGACTGGAATACTTATGTCTACTTTGTTCTACAATTGTTTCTCATTTTAAAGAGTAACTTATTAATATTTTCGCAAAGTGGTGTCAGAATCTGATGATTTTACTGTGAGAAAACGGCTAGGTTTATCAGAAATCTGACCTTTATTCAGACCATAGCATGTTCAAATATTAAATTATTTTTGGAGAAAATTAAAATCATTTTTCATATTTAAAAAAAAACTAATTATTACTGTTAGTTTAAATATAAATAATGTATGGGAAATAACTAAATAAAATATTACGCGATGCTCCTTTAACAAACTATTTTAAGGTTGCAGAAAATTGTGTATTTGCAAAAAATTGATTGTCCGACTGGGTTCGTCTATTACCACTAAAGAATACAGACATGTTTTTTATTCCAAGTATGTTCTAAATCCTCATTGAATGCGTTCATTTTAAGAGATAAATTAACAATTTGTCATTAAATACAATAAAAAAAGAAAAAAAATTGAGACACCAACAGCACGCGGGGTTCCCAAGCGGTCACCCATCCAAGTACTAACCGCGCCCAACGCTGCTTAACTTCGGTGATCGGACGAGAACCAGTGCTTTTTTTTTTTTTTTTTTTTTTTTAAATGTTTATTGAATCCACAATTATACAGTTTACAGAGATTAAATCCGCAATAAACAAGGATTGAAAGATTACAATAAAAGAATTTTTTTATAAGACAATAGGCCAAATAATAAGGCTCGCGCAGTCAGACACTTTAATTATCGGTTAAGCGATTTTTACAATAATATTGTTTACAAACTTTTTGATTTTTTGTACGGCTATAAGCAAGCTAGGTACAATAATTTATCATATCAGTATACAATCCAGAAAAATGTGGTATAAAAAAACTGGGTGCTTCTTTAACATAAGTTTTTCCCTTATTCTAAATGAGGTGTATGGACGGGAAGTAGGGGAGAGGAATGAAATTAGGAGTTCTTAAGAGCTAACTATTTACATATTCACAAAAATTAACTAAGACGCAGATACATTTTCACATATGTTATTATTGGTTAAGCCACTGTCTAATAATTTCATAATCTTTAAATTCTATTTTATATGTTTTGTTAAGTTAATTTTCTGAAATAAGTTTTATGTCTGGTTTATCTTTATTTAATATTTTTAGTGGATTACATCTTCTTTGGTTGGTTATTATTGAGTTTACGTTAATAGTTATAATTTACAAGGATTTAACATTAATTTCGTAGAACTTATCTGGGAGATTCAGTTTGTATTGTTCATCATGTGAGTAAGTTGTTGATGGTAGTAAATATCGCGTCTACTCTTGCTTCGTTTGTTTTGATTGTGTTTCTGATTTCGTCTAACTGTTTTTGTTGATTTTCAATCGCTTGTAACATAGTGGTTTGAAAATTTTCTATTATATTAATTATATTTGAAAATGATTCCATATTTTGATTCTCTGTTATAGGTCTTGTACTGGTATTTTCTTTGGGTTTTTGTATAGTGGTTGCTATGTGCTTTTGGCTAAAATTGTTTTTCACAATATCAGAATACTGAATTTCGGGTGTATATTTTTTACATATACGCATGATTTTGTTATCTTTGTTTTCTTTTGATACTTTTATTTTTTCGAATATTTTTTTCTTTATATCAAGTAGTTTAGGGCAACCTTTGTAAGATGCCGGGTGACCGTAGCTTTTACAGTTTACACAATATATTTTGTTTTTATCTACTATAACATTTTTATTTAATTTACACTCGCCTGGCCCGTGCGGGTTTTCGCATTTAACGCATCGATAATTCATGTTACAATTTTGCGCTGTGTGTCTGATTAATTGGCAATTTCGACATTGAGTAATTTCTGTTTTTCTTATTTTTTCCCATTTAATCGAGTAATAACTTAGATATTTAATATTCAGTAGTTTGTTAATGTTGCTGTTAGGAGACAGTTGTACTATAAATATAGGTAATAATATATTATTAGCTACCGATTTTTTTGTAAAAAACCTAGAAACTTTAATAAATTCGATCTCGTCTATTTCCAAATTCTTTAATTCTGTTAATATTTCTTGTTCGGAATAGCTACTATCTATACCTTTAATTAGGTATGTGTGTGGTTTTTCGGTTTTTGGTGTGTATGTGTAATAAGGAGTATTTGCAGTTTTGAATAAATTTTTAGTTTTATTATAATCGTTAATATTTTCTAAATATACACTATGTTTGTTATTATTAAGACGTTTAATATAAAAGTTATCAATTTTTAAAATAGACGTTAATAATTTTACTGTATCTTTCGGATTTTGGTAAGTTATATAAATAGGTGGAGGTTTGATATTTTTACCGGTATAATCTGGGTTTGAATTTGGTGTATCCTTTCGTATTGATGAAGCGTTAGAGGTTGTTGTCCTTCTACCTTCGATGTTTACGTTATTAACTGTAGTCGCTGTGTGTGCTGACGTGTGTATTGTAAAATCTTCTATTTCTTTCGTAGAGCCGTTATTCCCTTTATTTCTTAAATTATTATTTTTATTTCTTATTTCTTGCAGTAAGGTATTCAATTCACTTACTGTTTCTTCAATAAATAATTCGGTCGCTTGAGAATTCGCTTCCTTATCATTTCCGTTGTCCTTGTTATTACCTATATTTTCGGTAGACAAGCTTTTATTTGCGGACTTGGGTGATTCAGTATTTTTTGTTCTATGTATTAAATTAGGCGATGGATTTAGCCTTTGTTTTTTTCTGTGCTTTTTACCATTCACCGACATATTTGTTGGTGATTTATTTAATTCACTATCTTCTGTTTCGCTACTTCGTTTATATGTATTCGGTTTTTGTGAACTGTCGTTTGCATTAGCTTCTATGGCGGTTTTTCTGCCATTTTTAATATTTGCCGCTGACTGTTTTATGTTTGCACAGCACTGCGTAAAAATTTTAGAAGAAAAGAATAGCTACACTATTGAAAATTAAATTTTTCACGAATTTAAAATTCTATATTTTACTAATATAATACTAGCATTCGGCTATAGATGTTTCTCTTACCGAGGTTTAAAGCCGACTGACGAGAACCAGTGCGATCAGCGTGGTATGGCCGTTGGCGACTGAAATTCTTATGTCTACTTTCTTTTAGAATTGTTTCTCATTTCAAAAAGTAACTTATCGCTCAAGTAGAGCTTAATATATACGAAAATATCTGTGCAAGGTTGTGCTGGGAACAGATATTTTTACTGTGGCAAACTGTTACGTTTATCAAACGTTTAGCCTTTATCTAGATCACAGTAGGTTTAAATGTTCAATTATTTTCGGAGATAATTGAAATATTTGTTGATATTTAAATGAATCTAATTATTAATGTAAGTTTGACTATAGATAATGTATAAAAAATAACCGAATGAAATATTATACGATGCTTTTTTTACAAACTATTTTTAGGTTGCGAGTAACCTGTGTATTTGTAAAAAATTAATTGTCCGTCTGCGTTTACCTGTTACAACTAGCGAATACAGATATGTTTCCTGTTATTGGTATTTTTCAATTTTTCATGAAAAACGTTCATTTCAAGAGATAGTTCAACAATTTGTCATTGAATAAAATAAAAAAGCAAATAAGTGAGACACCAACAGCACGCGGGATTCCCAAGCGGTCACCCATCCAAGTACTAACCGCGCCCAACGCTGCTTTACTTTGGTGATCGGACGAGAACCAGTGCGATCAGCGTGGTATGGCCGTAGGCTTATTATTATTTTGTTCTCACTGATTGTTGTCGAGTAATTTTCATATTAGATATACTAACTTTTCATCCGTGTAGATAGAAATGTACGGCAACTGTGCGGGAAGAATCTAAAGGCTGTAGGTCCTGATTCGACCCCGATATAGAACACGGAAATGGTCTGTGTACGACTCTGATATTTTCTTTATTTTCTTTATCAGGAATGGGTGTTTGTATTGTAGAATAATTTTGTACCCAGCGAATATTCGGCCGTTATTTAGGCCCACAATAGGTTTATTTCATTTATAATCATCTGTTATATGGTTAATTCATTGATTCTGTCTGGATCTTTATTTATGTGTATATATTAAAAAGATTGTTTTCTGAATGTATCGATCGACGTTTTGCGAGCAATCGTGGGAGTTTCTTGGTTAAAAAGTCCAAATTTATTCGTAGAAAGAATAATCTTTCTGTTATTCGTAATATTTTTCATGATCTTAAATAAAAACTATCGATCGAAATAAAAACTACCGATGACATAATTACTTACGGCTATAAACTTTACGTTAACGTTTACGGAAACGTTTTTTTAAAAGAATATACTTTTGGTCACTAGTGTCGAAGATTATGCGAAATTAATGGTTAATGACAATAAAGGAGCTTGCACCGCTGATGCATTTTTATTTGAAATTATTTTGACGAGAATCATATTGTAATAATCTCACCAAATATTAATTTACAAAGATATTTTGTTTTGACTTTTAAAGACAATTTCCCTTTACGTAAGCGTGTTTCAGAAGTTTATTATAAATTATATTGAGCAAGGAATAATAAATTATTTATATAAAAAGAATTTAAATAATAAAATAATTGTCGAATCAAGTGCACGTGGTATCGATTTACATCAAATAAGATTTACTTTTTATTTTATTATTTTCGGTCACAGTTTTGCAAACGTAATATTTTTGTTTGTAATGATTAGTAAATTAAATCTTAATAATTTTTATAAAAACACTGTAAGTCAAAAATTAGAAATGGCAATTTTTTAATTTGGATGAATAGAACAATAATTTGAAAAAATTCAATTTTATTTGCATTTTTATAGGGAAATTTATGAAAAACTATGAAAATTTGTTTGTTACTTAAAAAAAAAAAAAAGATGATTCAAATTATTGCTGGGCATTTGCTTTTATTCGGACTACTTATCCAAAGTGTTAACGTATTAAGTATATGAGAAATATTAATGTATAAAGTGATACTTTAACAATAAAATATAACTTCATACAAGTACTTTGATGAATTATTTTCTGTAAATATTTATTAAAAAATTCATATCAAAAAAAAAAAAAAAAAAAAGGTAATCTCAATTACATTAAAACTCAATAAACGTTTAAATTAAAATTCATATTTTAATTCTTTAAAATTTTAAATAAAACATTTTTATCTTTTACGAGAGTAATACCTCGATTAAGTTCAATAAGGGATAAGACTGCCTCTAAGACATTGCAAGAAAATTAGAAAAACTTTCACGTCTCTTTAATGTAAAAAAACTATTGATCATCTATATTTACATGTTACTACTAGATAAAACGAAAAATTCTTCAAGTACTTTGCAATTTCTTACAAAAAAAAAAAATATTAATTTTGTAAAATATATTATTTGTAATTATTTATTGAAAAAAATGAGGAATACCGATGACACGCGGGATTTCCAAACGGTCACTTACCAGTTTGGTGATCGGACGAGAACCAGTGGGATCGGCGTGAAATGGCCGTTGGTAGTTATTTCTACTCCGTTTTACATTTTGAACTCATATTTAATAATAAATTGATATTCGTTGAAATTTTTCAAGCGGAAAACGAGATCGTTCGAACTTCTTAAAAATAAATTAAAAGTTCAAAATAGGTTTTATATATGTACCAAACAAGAGATATTTATGAATTGATTAAGTTTTCTGAACCCTTTGATTTTGACAACCGAATGTTTACAAATTTGCGAGGATTTTTTTTCCAAAGTTTTAATTTGCTATTGGATAAACGTGTCTTATTAAAATAAAAATATGAGCAAAGGCAAATTTTTAAGCATTTCTAATTTGAATCGACAACTTAGAGGAAAAATAAAATTAAAACGTCACAATAACGAAACAAAATTTATAAGCCAATAATCGGTATATTTCGTTCATCGAACACCAACCAATCGATTTTTCTACATCAGACAAAAAAAAAAAAAAAAAAAAAAAAGAGCTCAGAAACCTCGACAAAAAGCCTCCATTCGATACACATAGCGCTACAACAACGGTATCGCAAATTACACTATATGCACAAAAAGGAAGAGAGACAGAGATAAAGAGTCTCGTTTACGATTGCGTCCGCACGTAGTATACGGTATCGAACGAGCGAGCGAAATATCCGAATAGCATAATAAAACGCGAGCGCGCATATTGAAATATCTAAAGAGGGTAGCGGGTAGAGGGTAGAGGGTAGAGAGAGAGAGAGAGAGAGAGAAGAGACGAAAGAGGGTTATAGGTTGTGCGTTCTCAACGATCGCATTATTGTTATATGTACGCGGGGCCACGCGTACCTATAAACGCACGCGCGTCGAAAAAGCGTAATCCCGCGGCCGCGCGTTAAACCGAGCCTACGCACGAATTCATGTATATAACATACTAGTATATGCGTGTATATATAGACGCGTACGTCTTTGTTTCAAAAGTCTACATCCCTTCTCCTGCATTTATGCGACAAACCGCGCTTTGTTGGACAACAAGGGAAAGAGAAGGAGAGAGAAGGAGAGGGGAAGGGGGAATGGATGAGAAATGCACGGGAGAGAAGCTCGGATTAATGAGGGATATCTGTATATTATACGTGGCGTGATGACGAATTCGATGATTCGATTGAACGATCTACAGAGAGAGAGAGAGAGAGAGTTTACTTGCGAGGGTGAAACATCGTTTGTCGTCGTGGTTGGAAATACTAGAGAGAGAGAGAGAAGGAGAGAAAGGGAGAGAGAGAATGCGATCGTTTCATAATGGTTGGCAAACATATTTAGATTGATATGTGCGCCAACTTCCGGGATGCAAGACGAGAGAGAGAAGAGTTTTTGCATTTAAATGCGAGCGGTTTTGTGACCTCGCATCGAATTTACGGCTGTATTTTGTTTTTTGATTTTTTTTTTTTTTTTTTTTGTTCTTTTTCGTTCTTCGTTAATACAATTTTCATATTGCTGATGTTTTATGCTTTATGTTATACGTTCAGTGAATTAATCGGTATTGCGAATAATGTATTACGATATTTTTATACGCGTAAAGGATGACAACTAATTTTATTGTGAATTTTAGATTTGAGAATAAACTATTTTTATTCTCCAAAGTATTGTCATATCGTTTAATATTGCGCTGCAATAATAAACGACGATAGGTAAAACTTTGATATCGATAAATTTTATTGGTCAAGAGACCTATAATTAAATTTAAAACACAATAGTCGAATAATGGTTAAACATTCATTAGATAATTGTTTAACTAATCTAATAAGTTTTTATTAGATAAATTATTTAAAATTACTTTCGAAAAGTTCAAAGTTTATCAATCAAATAACAAATCAATATTTGTCTTGCGTGATTGAGCGATTAAAAAATAATTTGCGCACGTGAATGAAATTTTAAATTATTTAATTTATTTGTATATAGTTATTAATGTATACGTGAGTTATTACATTAAACAATCCATATTTACACGTATCGAAAAAACGATAAAAATCAAACAAATCGCGCGTTCGTGTACTACCGGAGATACATTTTATTATTTTGAATAATGTATAAGGCGAAATAACCATTTTTATTTTCCGTTTAATATTAAAAAATAAAATATGTGCGTTATACACTTTTGTTATACACTTTTTTTTTTTTTTTTATTTTTTTAAATGCATTCATATTCATGATTTATAATATTTCTTTTTTAAGCGCACGTTCACGAATTTGTTAAAAATATTTTCATCGTCCTTTGTTAATTCAATAGAACGTAAAATAACGATTTGATTAACTTTTCAACGTAAAAGATACAATTTCGGAACGGAATTTAATCGCAACAATTGTACGATCTTGTACGATTGCGCCATATGGCGTTTTAAATAAAATGCGCTTTGATATGAATACGATTACTTTACAAAATAAATACGCAACGTTGTTGGGTTATTTCTTTCATTTTTTTTTTTTTTTTTCTTTATCTTTTTTTCCTAATATTCAAGCGCTGTAATTAAATCGCAACGCGACCATTCTTATTACATCAACTTTGTCTTATCGAACAATATATTGTTAAGTACAATTTTAATGTTAAAAAAATATTACAGTTTTCTGGAGCGTAAAAATATTAACCAATTTCAACCTATTTCAATTAATAACTCTTTATCTCGCGCTCTTGCGGTATCCACAAAGCGAGCGAAATTTAAATTATCGCTAAAAATTATCTTTAACACGTCGCGTCCATTTTCGATCCTTTACCATCGTTTTTATAAATACACTCAACTACATTGATTCGACTAATTTAACGATCGCGATATTTACGTTAGCGCACAAAGTACCATCCATTTTTTCGCAAAGACCGCGAGTTAAACAGAGAGAGAGAGAGAGAAAAATGCATTCGTACACGCTCCGATGAGCCGTGCAATGATTTTGCGTGCATTTCACTGTAAAAATTGACCAGGCCGTGCGTGCGTGCGCGCATAATTAACCGAGCGGAAATTCAAAATCGTGAACTGCGCGCGGCTACGTTGTACAACGTTGTAGCGTCGAGTACGGAGCCAATATTGGCTAAAATTGGTCAATATTCGAAGGTAAATGAAAACGAAAATGCTTAAGCGCCCGAGAGACTCTTAATATTGACGGTGGTTAATCAATTAGTTATTGTGATTAACGGAGGACGGGAGGGGATGGGAAGGGCTTACACACTTTTTAATTTTGAATATCAATTTTGGGGTTGTATTATAGCGTTACGTAGAACTTAGTTTATAAAATTATAGGCGTAATTATTTCCATTACGTCTTTTGATATTTTTCATTGACGCGTGCGTTATTTAATGGGAAAATTTATTTAATTTTTAAGCGAGATTTCGGACATAAAACAATAATTACACGTAATTTTTTATGCGTAATAGGTACGTACACCGAGAGAAATTTTATAGTAAAAATTGCTATATGCGATAGTATCCTGAAGAAACATTTTGAAAATAATCATTTTTCTTAGTTTTACAGAAATTTTTACCAGCTTTTCCTCTATCACATTCAATTTAGCGTTCTAGTTTTTACTATTTAATATAGGATAAATCAAATAAAATTTACCAATAGTATATTTAAATGTTACTATAAATAAAAAGAATTTTTAATTTATAATATAAAATAATTCACTATTTTCGACGGTAAAATTTATGAATAAACGTTTAGCCAATAGATTTCAATAAGAAAAATGATAAAAATTATAATTAACGAATTAGTGGACCGCAGCGCGCATCCGCACAAGCGGCCCGCGTACCAATTCATTTCAAGAATGCACACTTTTTAGGTTAGCGCCTTTTAATTATTATAAATCTTATAAGTTTCTTTCTATAGTTGGAGCTCTTAAGTTCAGAATAATTAATGATCATTATCTACGAGATTCTCATAAAAAATTAATAATGCAACAGATGTTCTAGTAAAGCAAAAAAAAATTTTCCGATTTTCTTAAAAAATAAACATTTAATGTATTGAAAAATTAAAATTTATTGCTAAAAATAGTAAAAATTATATTGGAATTTAGTATACTTTTTAAATATAGCAAATTTCACTGTAGAAAATTTTATTATTTTATTTTGTAAATTTTAGTGTTAAAAATAGTAAAAATTCACTCGAGGTTCAGTAATATTTTTAAATTCACCGTATAAAATTTTACCTTTTTTTTTTGTAAAATTTACTATTTAAAAAGTATGGCCTCGCTGTGCTACTAAAAAATAGCAAAAATTTCTATTTTTATAGTAAAAATTACAATAGAATTTCTCTCAGTGTAACTGTCGTTTCAAACATTTCCAAAGCTACTTAACGAAAATAAAAAAATTTAAGCTCCGGCAATAATTCTATCAATATACCGTTAAAACACGACAAATCGAAAGTCCACCAACATAAAGTTCACTTGAAATATAAACACAAGGTGAAAATAATTTACACCAATGTGTAGATTAACCCAAAGAGCTTATAAAATAGTCCGTACATTCAACGCGTGAACATCTCGAGCATATATAATACAACGACGCACAGCGTCGAACATAATCTCAACTTTCGAGC
>OX465096.1:59090902-59155902 GCA_949987625.1 Chalcis sispes | reverse complement strand
TACAGGGTTAGTTTCTTTGTTCCGGCCGGCGTGCACGGATTTTTCTTCTTTGGCGTTAACGAGAAGTGGAGCGTGAGCGTGAGTGTGAGCGAGAGAGAGAGAGAGAGAGAGAGAAAGGAAGGGCAATAAGTGCTGCACGCTAAAGGCTTGTAATTGGGATGTGGATTTTAAGTGAGTTTCTTTTATAGTTTGGAAATTCTTTGACGGTGAATTCGGTCGGAGAATGTACGATCGACGCTGCGTTATTTTATTGTAGCCATACAACGTTATAGTTCAACTTTGGCAGATTGTGATAACGGACGCTATCTATATATTTTTTTAAAAATATTGTTAATTTATAAGACAGTTCGGCGTCGCGCTTTAAAGCGAAAGAAAAAATAAATAAATAAAAATTCTATTAAATTTTGTTAATTAAATTTCATATACACATATATATATATATATATATATATGTATATATTGCAAGAACTTTTATTACACGAAACTTTTATTGATAATTGCTCGTTCTTTGATAAAATTCACCAATAATAATTATGATTAAAAAGTCTAATTAATGCTGGATTTTAAATTTTACAACGGCGAAACGTTTCGATGTTTTTTTATCATTTTTAAAATCGATTGACAAAATTTTCATTAAACATATATTATTATAAGCGCGCACATACACGCGGAATATTAAGAAATTTTCATTTTGAAACGTATTTATTATTGCTAAAGGTCGATTTTCATGGTTTGGTTAATTCAAATTAAAAGGTAATTCGAGTGAAAACCAATCAGAAATTCCATTTTAATGTATAATCCACTTCGACCAGATTAACATTAATGCATTACTGCCAAATTCATTCCATTCAAATTAATCTGCATTTCATATGCATTACGATGCAATTACGTAAACGATTTATTCTATAATTAATATTTATCCATTGTTTGTATAAATTTAAATCAAATTTTGTTCGATTGCTTCGAACTTGTATAAAAGTTTCAAATGTATCAGTATTCTCTTTGATAATTGCTTTGAAAATTCTGATTATTTTTATTTATTCGTTATTACGTTTGTCACTTGGATTGGATTATTTATATGTTATTTTAGAAATATCTCAGTAGTATTGTTTAAATGTTCAAATACCTGTTTAATAAACTAAATAATATATTTAATAAAATACCTTTACAATATCGAATAGTGATGTAGAATGATACTTTAATAAATAAAAATATTTTTGAATTGAACAATAATTAAATCATAATATTTTCCCGAAGATAAATATTACAAATAATTAAGTATGTATTACCGATTCGTAGCGAGTCACGTTCATCGCTGACATTTTTTTTCCAACAAAGCTTAATTAATTTATATTTTAAACGAAAAATTTAAGAATAAATTAATCTAAAACTACAAATTTTCAAAATTTTCTCTCACGAACAATATAAATAAGCTGTCGCTGCGGTTTTAAATAAACAAAGAGAACGAAAAAGGCAAAAAGGGAGAAGAAGGAAAATTCGTTTAATTTTAACGTCCTCTTTCAACTAACGCTTTCCTCACGGAGCTCACGTTTGCCCTGACGAATGGTTTACGAGAAAAGAGAGAAAGAAGGAAAGAGAGAGAGAGAGAGAGAGAGAGAGAGAGAGAGAGAGAGAGAGAGAGAGAGACATCGAGTTCACCTTGTCTTTAATCTCGCGTACACACGTACCCGAGGTTGCCGATGGAAGTCACCTGGAATCGCTGTGGTTGCTGATATTGCTGTACTACGTGAGCGTTAAGAGTAGTTTATAGATATTTATTCGATTACGAATAAGCGATGTAAGCAGTACTTATGAGTTTTTACAGTCGATTAAGTACATAAAATTAATTAGCGCGATGAATTCCACATCTATGTAATGTTTATTATTTAAATCTAAATAAACTTAGAGTTGACAATATTACCACAAGATTTTATGAAATTTCGATATGATGAGAAAAATAAGAATGTTTACGAATTTTACGATTCAACCTTCGATGAAATTAGAAAGGAACAGATATGAAAAAAAAAAAAAAAAAAAACAGAAAATAAATAAATAAATTCCTAAAACAAATTTAATATTCCAGCAATGAACCTTCGACCTCACCGATTGATTTAAGAGTCTCGATCGTTAAAACTCAACTCCGCAGTCTCGTTTTCGTTCCCGAATCAATCGACGCCAGCTCCCCGTATACTTTTGATTGTCGCTCTTGTGCAATTTTTGCGCGGTGAAAATTTGCGATCCGGCTCCCACTATGCCTTTTTGTTCCATAAAGTATATAACAAGAAACAAAGAGAGATAGAGAGAGAGAGAGAGAGAGAGAGAGAGAGAGAGAGAGAGAAAGAGACAAAGAGTGACACACGGGATTTGGCGCGCTATCCTAGTTTAATTTGGTGGCGCAATGACATCCGCGTGCGCGCGTGAAACGAACGATGAAATAATAATAAAAAAAAAAAAAAAAAAAACAAAGCGAACGGTACAAACACGAGTCAAGCGATCTACAGGTAGGCCGATCGAAATTGGAACGAATGCCGTGGGAATTATGGATTTGATTTTGTATCGGGAAGGTTGTTCCGACGTTGCGTTATTTTTTGAATTTTCATGTCATTTGAAAATATTGGCTTGGAATTTTATTGATTGACAATTTTCAAAGGTAATTCTATATAAAAAAAAAAAATTTTTTTCATTAAAATCGAAAAAAAAAAAAAAAATAAGTATTACTGTAACATTAATGAAACGTATAATGATTGCTTCAGCAAATATAGATACTTTGTTGTATTGTCAGATAAGAAAATTCAATAACACATTGCATTAACAATGTTCCTGTAAAGATTTACATGAAATTCAAATTTCCTTTAGCTGTCTTCTTTTAGACATTGAGAAGACAAATTTATTTTCGTAATAAGACGATTATTTTTTTTTTTTTTTTTTTGTCACAGCGTTTCAATATCATTTGCTTACGAAATTTTCGCAATGCGTACGCGTTTTCTTTTTTCACCTCCGGATCTCGAAGCGTTACTTATACTCAAAATTACAAAAGCTTAAATTGCGTTGGTAAAAAGCCATACGATCTTAGTATATCGGACAATTTTTGTTCTCGAATCAAAAACGATGCGTCGCGGTGCGCTAAAAAAACTTTCATCCAAGGCCAGATATATAAAATACAATTGTAAGCCTATACAATCATTGCGTACGCGTGTATAAGCTTGCGTAAGAATTTTTTTTTTTTATTCCTAGAGTGAAATAAATATTCGGTTGAGGTTAAAAAAAAAGAAAAGGTCGAGACGGATCTTTTTGAACTAGACGAATGATACGGACGAAGGTGTACGTACGTATACAATTGAAGGTTTAAAATCAATAGTAATCGATCGTCTTTAAAGAACAATAGAAATCTTGGGCACGCGCGGAACGCGTAATTTAAAATTTTAATCGCGTTAACGTACGTTCGTGAAATGTTGCGCAAAAAAAAAAAAAAAAAAAAAAAAAAAAAAAAAAAAAAAAAAAAAAAAGTGCGCGTGAATTGACGAAGCGCACTCCCAGTTTTAATCAAAATTATGACGATGCGGTTTTTTACATTACAACGATAATTGAATGAGTATGAAGTTTGCAACGTTAGAATACAACGAAATAATTATTTACATTTAAATAAAGCTGCTAAAAATGCAAAAATTATATTTAAATCCGTATCTGAATATTTGGTTATGCTATAAAACACTAAGACTAAAAAAATATAAATATAAATTTTAAATAAAAACAGTTTTTAAAAAATTTCGTTGGAAACTTCAACGTTGGAAACTTCAAACCCATATAATTTATTATATTAATTAAATAATGTTAAACATTATTACGATGAAAATAAATTCGTTTTTTATTTCTTTTTTTTTTTTCACATTACTCATAAAGTTAAATTAAACGAATCTTCATTAAAAAGAGAAAGAAAAAAAAAAGTCGATTTCGTCCGACAGCAACTCGCTCGTTCCCAAGTTGTAACGAGTCCTCGAATTACTGTTTATTCGAGAAAAAAAAAAAAAAAAAACTAAACGATATTACGCGTGTAGTCGCCGATAAAGTTCTCTTTACCTTCGTTCACGAAAGTCATCTTAAATTTGAGCTTCTCGCTCGTATCCCTCTCTCTATCTCTCTTATTCTCGCGCCTTATAAAATCCTCGAAATGTGTAATTCAATGAAGAACGCAAAAGAAGGCGAGAAAAACCAACGGCGCTACGATGCCGTCCAAAGGCACTTACATTTAATTAGCTTATTTTTGTTGACGTTTAAGCTCCATCCTTCCTCCTCTCTCTCTCTCTCTCTCTCTCTCTCTCTCTCTCTCTCTCTCTCTCTCTTGCTCTACTCTACTCTGTATTTTAGCGTATAATCTCACGGAACTTTGTTTTCGAATCTCGTTCTGACCTAAGTGGAAAAGTAAATAATTAAGGATTGCGCGCTACCGCATCACCATTGCTTCCGACAAAGTCACGACATTAATAAATTTGGATTATTTATACGAGATTTTAGCTTTAGTTATTTTGCGACACTGCCAAGACTTTTACGTAAGTTTTATAATACATTTTGGATAAGGTGAAATATTTTTTTAAACTTTTTATTATCTCTCTAGCTCGCTTTAAACTTTGTAATTTTCAAAATAACCAATAGCCAAACACCTAATTTAATTGGCTCGTCAAATTTGGGAAGTAAGCTACGAATTTTAACAGCGAATAATTCTGTTTTATTAACAAATGTAAATAACATATTAACCGAACTAAATTAAAATGCTTCTTTAACTGGTTTATTCTAGTAGTAGACGACGATAGAGTTAGAATAATAATGTTTCAAAACAATTTCTTGAATCTTTAAATTCAATTTAGAAAAATGATTAAATTGAATTTTGTACTTTTTAAAATTGCAGTATAAAATTATCAACTAAAAATTGCAAGATTTATACGAAAATTCATAACTTATCGGCGTAAATAAAAAACTTATTTAAATATTTTAATATAAAACAAACGAAATAAAAGAAGATTTAAACGAAAAAATTTCCGAACGATAAGAAAAAAAAAAAAAAAAAATCCTTCGTTCAAAGCGAACTCCTCTCGTAAATAGTCCCCGAAAAATTCATGCTATAAAAAAGAGTCGGCTGCACAGAGAAGACTATAAAAGAAAGGTCCAATTATGACATTTCCGTATCCTCCTTCCATCCATCCATCCGCAGCCGGAAAAGTCATATATCTTTCTCTCTTCTACGCTCTCGAGTCGGAATGCACTTTACGGGCGCGCGTAAATTAGCGACGGGCCCGTAATTTCGAGAGAAACGCCGCAGCCGTTTTCATCTAAACTTCGCGAACGAGCAACGAGAACCCGGGAAAGGAATAAGCGTCACCTCGACAATCTTCTCCCTTCTCTTCTTTAATTCATCTCTCTCTCTCTCTCTCTCTCTTACTCTTTCTATATGTCTCTTGGCGTGTGCGTGCGTATAACCGAAGAGAAGCTCGCTCGCTGGCTTGCCTTTTCCATTTCTGGGTGCCTTTCTCAACCCTGTATGTTTCTCACTCTCTCTTTCTCGCTTTCACTCGCTAGGTGGAAAGGAAAATTTTACTCTTGTATATTTTAATTCTCCCGTTGAAATTTTCAAAATTAACGTGTTTTTTTTTTTGTTTTTTTTATTGTTTTTTTTTTTGACGTTGAGGAAAATTGTTACAACGAATAAATCAAAGTTATAAAGCGGATAAATTATTTTTCATCGGTTAAAGATTCGTTCGGTCGAAGCGCTTTGAGCGCGTATTCGAATTTAAGTTCGAAATCATACGCGCATTGGGCGCGATGTATGTACATTTATACATGTACGTATACATACATCGTCGAAGCGTAATCTCCGATATATTGGTGTAGTTTATAATTAGAGAACAAGCTAAGCATTAAATTGATTTAATGCCGATGGCGTTCACGGCTCGGAAATAATCAAATTATTATGTAATTATTCTCAAATAAACAAAGCAAATTAATTTTCTTGTTGTTTCCCGCCCTGCCCCCCCCTCCACCCGCACGCGAACTTCGGCGCTTAGCTTGCCGACTGTATTTTGTGCGTTACATTGCTTGCGATAATTAACAAATGTTTCCATCTTTTCATATCGTTGGATACCTTGAATATTCGTGAAAAATTTTATCTCTATTCTTAAAAACGTTGATTTAATGTATTCTTGGGTGTAATCAATTTTAAAAATTTTTAAAATTCTTAATCTTAATTGATCAACCGTACCAATGTAATCTTTTTCAAAAATGTTAGATATAACATACTTGTATTATACAAAACTAAAAAAATCTATCAATAACGTTAAATATTTCACAAGAGCATTTTTAAAATAATAACGGTCGGCTCACAACAATCCAGGCGAAAAATTTTGATAAACCACGTTGAGTGTAAGCATCAAAATTTCGAGCTACTGACATTGGCCATCAACTACTATAACAATCAGCCAAAACGACCGTCAACTTCCCGCAGCTGCCCTCTCGAAAGCTCGCTCATCATCTCTCTGTTTCTCGGTAGTGGCTCTAAAACAACCAAGAAAGAGAGAAAAAAAGACAGAGAGAGAGAGAGAGAGAAAGAGTGATATACCCATGTGCGCTACGAATGATATAACATATCCAGAGATCCATCCTTAAACGGCTCGATTCTCGTTTACGGACGTTGAAAACTCCCTTTTATACCATAACTCCCCTTTATACGGCAACGACTATAATAAACGCGCAGCCTCTACCCGCCTCCCCTTTCCCTCCCATCTCCCCTCCTAAGCCAACCCCCTTCGCGTTGTCTTGGTTATAAGGCGCGCGCGTTGTGCCAGGTATGTGGATATCCTCCCCCCAACCCCCTTCCACCCTTCCCCTCCTCCGCGCGACCTCTCTTCTCTCCTACGTTTTATTGCATTAACCGAAATTGCAGCGAGGAAGTAAAGCCGAAGACCGCCCCCCGTCGATTGGCTGCGGCGTTGGGGCTGAAATTTGCCGTACAGAAACTGTGTGTGTGTGTGTGTGTGTGTGTGCGCGTGTAAGTAGGTGTACGTGTGCGGCGAGGTACTTTGCGCGCCTTCGTCTCGTGACAAAGAGAGACGAGCCAAGATCGAACTTTTTATTTTTGGTTTTACGCACTGTACAAAGTTGAGATTAGATTTTTGATTAAGCGCGCTTTTGTTTCTGATGTAATTTTTAGTTTTTTTAGATTGATGATTTGTCAAACGAATTTGTTATTCGAAATATACACGATTTTTTTTTTTTTTTTTTTTTTAATTAATTTATACAGTAATAAGGTTTGTGTAAAAACTTTATTAAACGATTAATTTACTTAAAGTTAAATAATTTCTTCAAGACAGATTTAAATAACTTCTTTTGCGATATAAAACATTCACGTAAAAAGTTTTTATTTTATGAAAGCCTTGGAAAAATAAGTGCAGTATCAAAAAAAGTTTTGCAATTGAGAAACAGCTTTATAAAGTAAAAATATTAACTACTTAAAAAGAATAAGTTTCATCATGAAGATTAGTAACATTTTATATCATAAAAAAGAACAAACAAACATTGAAAAGAAGACACCGTTTATTTTGCCAATAAATAACGTATTTTTCACTGCAAATTCAAGTCCCTCTTTTAAAATTCAATTTCACCAAACAACATCGCAGCGCCATCGTAAACGTCATCGCTCGCGTATCACACGCAGGATACAAGAAAAAAAAAAAAAAAAAAAAAATCATCAAACCTCGTCTCAAACGTAGAAAGAAGCGAAAAACAAAAAAAAAAAAGAAGTAAAAAAAAAAAAAAAAACCTCCCATTACCATAAGCTTCCGGGCCCGGGAGCGTTCAAAAGCTGCATCTCTCGCCCAGGCACGCTCTTCTCCGTCGAAGCAGCAAACCCTCTCCCTCCCTCGCCAAAGGAGATCGAGGGCGACTGCACCGACGGCAGTAGTAGCAGCAGCAGCAGCAGCAGCAGCAGCAGCTTCGCGAGGGGCAGGACGACGGGCGAAGGAGGAGAGAATTTTAGTGGCTCTCCGCGAACCAGGAGCTCGGTCGAGCTCGTCAGGTGCGAGCCCGGCCCCAGGGTATGTGCGTATGTATATATATATATATATACCCACGCCTACATCTATCCTCTCTTTCTCTCTCTCTCTCTCTCTCTCTTTCTCTCTCTCTTTCACGGTGTACGTACTTCAGCGGTGTACGACGGCAGTAAAGTAGCAAGGGACGCAGGAGGAGAGCGCGAGGAAAAAGGGGGGAGGGGGGAGTGAGAGGAAAGCCGCGCACACTAAAATCGAAATTGTCAGAGCTTGCGCTTTAGTTTTACGGGCCAACTTTTATTTTTATCCGCGCCTCGCTCTCGCTCCTGCCTTTATTCCGCGAGAGCTGATAAAGGAAAAAGAGCGAGGGAGTGGAAGGGCAAGAGAGAGACAGAGAGAGAGAGAGAGAGAAAGTTAGAGCTAGAGATGGAAGGGGCGGAGGATCGTAAAGAAAAAGACACGGCTTTTGAAAGAGCGCACAGTTGAAGGAGAATTTGAATTTCGTTTTTAGCCGAAAGAAAGAGAAGAAATGGGCTAGTTGTGGAAAGAGTTTTGAATTAGACGAGATCTATCATTGATTCGAATGCTTAATTTCGTATTTATTTTTATTTACCATTGATAATAAAATTTTCTTTGTTTCGTTAAGAAATAAATAAGAAAATTAACTTTTTACGATTCTTATGTTTTAAATTGTGGTTATCGCTTGTAGTTTAAAAAATAAGAAAAATGTTTATTAAAAAGATTGAAATTACAAGTATGGAAGATTTTTTTTTTTTTTCAAGTTTTATGATTTAACAGCAATTATTTTCAATAAAAATATCATATTATTGCATTAATTAATAAACAAATCAAACATATTCTTTAAAAAATCTTTTACACAAACCACAAAGGTCATTAAAATAATTTCTTTCTTATCAACGCAACAATACTTACAAATTTTCTCAATTTTAAATAGAAAAAAAAAAAACCATATCAACGATAAACCATAAAATCGCAGTAATTCGACGCAAACCGCCTCAAATCTACTCATATTTTCATCCATTTCCATTTTATCAACGTCTCTCTATCTCATCCTCCAGAAAAAAAAAAAAAGAAAAAAAACGAAGACATCACAACGGGAGAAAAATCCCAAGTGGCGCATCAAAGTGCAAATAGAAAATTTAACGAAGCAAAGCCAAAGGCGAACGAGCCCTCGAAGTTATGTACTCTTCCCCCTCCCAACGCCGCCCTTCTCCATCTTCTCTCTCTTCCTTACTACTCGATCTTTTTATAGTCGCGAGTTTTGAGGATAAAAAGTCACGGGGGGAGGGGGTGGGGGGTGGCGTTTGGGTACGAAAACTGCGAAAGGATTTTATAGGCCGAGTCTCGAGCGAGGTAAGGGCAGTTTTTCATGATTCCGCAGAAGCGGCAGGGATTTACCGCGACTTTTTTCCTCCTGTCCGTGAATAAGAGCTACCGCGAGACTTGGCTCGCGCAAACGATTCGCTTATATCGATTTCGCACGGGGAGTCGGATCGAACGAAAGCGAGAACGGACGAGATTTTTTTTTTTTTTATTTTTTAGCTTTTGAAGAGGTGTTCATTCGATTGGACGGTTGAGATAATTTGTATTTGATGAGCGAAATTATTACGCGATGATTAATTGGTTTTTATTTACAAATGTATTTTTATAATTTTATTTACTTTTATGTTTCGCCAAAGTTAACGTTATTTTTTTTTTTTTTTTTCATTAAAAATTTAAAGGTATTGTGGTAGTTAAATCGTTAAATAAAAAATTCTAAAAATTTCAAAAGCAAAATGTGAAAATTAATTTTCGATTATGTAAATTTTTTTAATTATACAAAAATTAAATCAAAACATTTTTTGCTTATTAAATGTCTTACTTCTTCGTATAAAACTGTTAGTTAGAAGAAAAAAAAAAAAAAAAAAAAGAAAAAAAAAGAAATTATCGCAATTTTAAATATTAGGTGTAGTAAAAAGAAATCCATTATTTTTGCATTAAATTGAAGGTTTTATTTAGCATAGATAGAATGATACGATTTAGGTCAAATATGCACCGTTTTGTTCGATAACTTGTTGCCATTTTGGAGGTAATTTCATAATGCGTCTCTCGTAGAAACCCTTGTTCCTATTGTCAAAAAACTGGGACAGTCGATTTTCACAATCTTCTCTTGAGGCGAATTTTTCACCTGCAAAATCATTCGTCATAGACAGGAACAGGTGGTAATCACTTGGTGCCAGGTCCGAACTATAAGGTGGATGCATAAGAACTTCCCAACCAAGCTCCCGGAGCTTCTGGCGAGTCACTATCGATGTATGCGGCCTGGCGTGGTCCTGATGGAACACAATTCCTCTCCTATTGGCTAAAGCTGGCCGCTTGTGGGCGATTGCTTCTTTCAAACGGTCCAATTGTTGACAGTACAGGTCCGAATTAAGAGTTCGGCTGTAGGGGAGCAGCTCATAGTAGATGATTCTCTGCCAGTCCCACCAAACACACAGCAAAACCTTCCTGACTGTCAATCCTGGCTTGGCTAGCGTTTGCGCCGGCTCACCGCGCTTTGACTACGACCGTTGTCGCTTGACGTTGTCGTAAGTGACCCACTTTTCATCACCAGAAACCATCCGCTTCAGAAATGTTGCGATTCAGCAGCGATTCGCAGATGGAAATTCGGTCCATGAGGTTTCTTTGCGATAACTCGTGTGGCACCCATACATCGAACTTCTTTTTGTATCCAGCCTTATTTAAGTGGTTCCAAACGGTTTTTTGTGCAATGTTTAGCTCCTGGGCAATAGAAACAGTGCTTACGTAACGGTCGGACTCGACGATTTCCATTATTTTATCGACATTTTCGACAATTGGCCTTCCAGAGCGTGGTGCATCTTTGACGTCAAAATTACCGGAACGGAATCGACGAAACCAAAATTGCGCGTGATTGGCTGTTATAGTATCAGGACCATAAACACTATTCACATTTTCAGCTGCCTGGCTTGCGTTTTCGCCTTTATCGAAGAAAAACTGTAAAATATGGAGTATTTTCTCTTTGTTGGTGTTCATCTTTGACGCGTGCTAAAAAAATACTGAGTACAGCAATCACAAAACTGTATCAGAAGCTTTTTTAGTACGAAATCTTATCTTTCTAACGCCATCTAGTGTAACCCGATCGCACTTTTACAACGGGAGATACAGACTGCTAAAGCCATCTATTGGCAAAATAATGGATTACTTTTTACTACACCTAATATTAAAAATAAACGTACAAGAGCTTCCATTAGTTAATCAAGTTGAACAAATTTCGCGACGTTAAATGTAAAGAGAGGCGAGTGAAACAACAAAGTTGTAACGATAATAACGACGCAATATAAAATCTAACGACGTCATAATTTTTCTTATTACAACAGGTGCACCTAACGGTATACCCAAATGATTTACTATTAAAATCTAGCATTATTGTAATATCTCGTTAACTCGGTTGAAGTAAGTAGCTCAAAGTCATTTGCTTCGTGAATTTTACACGTAAAAAAATTTGTTTGATACGCGACAAAAATTAATATATTTTTAAGTAAGTCTAATCGTGATCAATTCTTTTAATCGTAAAGTTTATTTTGTATTGGCGCTTTTGACGCGATATTATTATTCAATTGCGATAAGTCTTTCGCATAATACATTATTAACGTATTATAATATAAAAATTACTCTATACTCAATCCTTTATAAAATCAACATTACAGCGCTTAATTCAAGAAGATTTGAAGAAAAAAAAAAAAAAAAAAAAAAAATTTGAATCATTCTCCTGCTTTACAGAGTTAACCTTATTTTATCATTTATTACTCTCACTGCCGATCCTCTAACTCTTAACAGCGAAATAATTATCAACCCATCCTGGTCAACGACTTATCCTTATAAATAAAAAAAAAAGGTAAAGACGACGCAGACTTTTACCGCGTCGTTTCGCGCAAACGTAATATCGCCATTTAAACGTGTCGCTCGTTTGAAAATTAGTCACGGCTAGATACGACGACACACGCGACATCTTAATTCGAATTCCATTATTTCATTTCCTCGACGTCGTGGAATGCGCGCGAATCTATTTGCGTTAATTTGTTATGCGCGGACTTTTGCTGTGTATATGTATTTACATATGCCGAACGCGCGGTTCTTTTTCTTTCTTTCTTTCTTTCTTTCTTTTTTTTTTTTTTTTTTTTTTTTTCTTTCGTTGACGTGGTTAATGAATCGACGAGGATTATTATCCTCGCGATAAAATCGCGAGAGAAGAGCGAATAAATGCGTCTTATCCACCACTCGGTGGAGGAATTTGTTTTCCAATATGCGATTTTTTTGTTTTTTTTTTTTCTTGCGGGCACGTCGGCCACTATGCGCTATTGCGATTATTTATTTTTTCAAAGACGATTATTCATCGATCTGTATGATGAGACGACTCGTTTTATTTTTTTTTTTTTTTTTTTTTTTCACGTTTGAGGAACATCGCGAGGTGAATTTAGAACGAATAAAGATAGTTTTATGGATTCGAGTGAATTAATGTCTTTCATTTAAATGTTTGCTTGTTTGTTTTAAAATAATAATCGGTCGATGATTTTAAATGTCATTATTGGCTTTCAATTATTGATTGTAAAATTTGACATTTTAAAAGATATATGTTAAACTATTCATAATAAAGTTAACAACAATGCATCGTTTTGCATATTTAACGATTAATATATACGGAAAAGTATGAAATTTTTGAGTGACCAGTTCGTTAGAGATTTTTTCACTTTTTTTCTGTTTAAATATATTCAATTTAGAAATGGATAGTTTGAATAATGAAATAGAATGAATTGCGTACAATAAAACTCTTGTTTTTATTTTATTTTTGAAAGTAAAATGAATTTCATTCAACTGTAAACATTAAAAACAACTGTAAAAAAAAAAAAAAAAAAAAAAAAAAAAAAAAAAAAAAAAAAAAACAAATCCTAAAAAGTCTACATGCAATAAAATTATTCTAGTCAAAAGTTGTCAATTTTTTTTTTTCACAAAAATGGTCACGTTTTATGTTAAATTAGAAAAATATACAATCGATAAAAAGAAAACGAATGATCAAGTTGAAATCTTCCCAAAGTAAAATAATTACATTTAAACTTTTTCATATACAATTACAAAAAAAAAAAAAACCAACATTCAGTCGGTAAACATCTTCCACCGATTTTTTTCCCCATCGTTTTCATAAGGATAAAATCATTTTTCATTTCCGTAAATACACACACATGCACACGAGCGTACGCATGGAAAGTCCGTGTCCACGTGTTTTATGCAGCGCTTATACATTTTATTAAACGCTCGAGCGTGCAACCTACAAAGATTGTATATTTACGTATACATATACATGTATGTATATACACGTACCATTAACCTTGTATAAAAGTCGGGCTTTAATTTACGAGCTGTTTTACGATAATACAATGGAAATTTCGCGTATATATATATTAGTATACTCGTATATATACGTATTTACGTATAGGTTAACGAAAAACACGGTTTACGTGCTCGTACCTTTCGTAAGCCGCGGCCTTACGTTCGTTATATATTATCGAAGCGCGTACGCGCGGGTGTGCGTAGTAAACTTTAAGCGAATGTGTCGCTTGTGATATACGCGCGCCACGCTTTTTTACGGCGATTTTATGGATTTTAATGAAGGCGCGCGCGCGCGCGCGCATTTTTTATTTCGCTAAATTTTAACTTTCTTTTTTTTTTTTTTTTTTTTTTCTCTCTCTTTTTAATTAAAATTGTAAACGTTACTTTATTAACATATTAAATAATTTTCGTAACTTTTGATAACGTTGTAAAAAATGTTTTGATAAATCATTTATACAAACTATTTTTATGCAAAATACATAAATTTATATTTTTAATTTTTAATAAAAATGATTTATAATAATTTAAATTAATGAAATAACGTTTTTTTTTTTTTTTTTTTTATAATTTCAGGTAAGCTCCTTCGGAAGAGCCGTTAATTCAGTGGTTCTCACGTATTTTAAATACGTACTCTTAATAAGGTGTAAGGTAAACCGTAATTTGAGTTTATGAATGCAAGCAATTTATTTTATTAATTAATTTTGAGTTAAAAACGAATAATCAACACCGTAATATTAATTATTGTGCGTATCATAGCCGCGGATAAAGACCGATTATATGGGAGCTTTCAATATATAATTTTCCTCACATTGAAAATAATTATCTGTGAAATAAGTTTGAGTAAAGGGAAAAAATGAGAGGGAGAGAGAGAGAAACGAATTGTATACTATAATTTTAAATAAATAATTAATGATTGAAAAGTTTGATCGATAACTTGTTATTTAATGATAGTTGAGATCATTAAACTACGGATGGATTAACTATAATTTTAAATTGAATGCAATAAAAATGCTAACTATTAAACAAAGAGAGTGAAACTTTACCCAATGTTTGAAAACTTAACAGGTGAAAGGAAAACATTTTAGTGTTAATACATTCTAAATTTCTACTAATTGGCTTGGCTCGTCGCAAACATTTTTCAAAAACAAACTATTATAAGTCTTTCTTCCATTAGAAGAAAAAAAAAGAAAAAAAACAATCATACCGTATTTCGAACGCAATAAATCCAAAGTACATACGTACAAACATACAGAAATTAAAGCCAAACTGATTCGTGTAATCAGGACCTATTTATCGCATTCAATTGCTTGCGAGAGTGAGAAAGAGATTCGCTCGCTCGCCGCGCTTGAATTCAGCAAGTTACGCGAGTTTAGTTAGAGGCAATAGTCGAACGGATTCATAGCACGTAAATTGATGCGGTAATTCGTTTCGGATGGCTGTAAGTATTTCGTCAGTCTTACTTACATCTTTCTCTTTTTTCCTTTTTTTTTTTTTTTTTTTTTTCGATAAAATCTTTATATCGCAATGATTGTTTTGCCGTAAGTACGTTAACCTTTCGGATGAGTTTTGAGTGTGTTACGTGTGACACTTTTCAAAATCTGACCTAACGATTTGTCACGGTGTCAAAATTAATGAAAACGTAACGCGAATTTTACTTTTCTCTTTTGGTTCCATTTCTCTTTTTTATTTCTGTTTCTATCTCTGTGTTATATATTTTTTATTGTTTTATACTTTTGCGGATTAATAATTATTGCTCAAATACGTAACGATAAATCAAGTAGTTTATTGTATGAATAAATTCATTTTTTTAAATTTCGTTTAAAGCAATACTTTTAAATTTTAAAATGTTTTATTAATAATTTAAAATTAAAATTTATAAAAAAAAAAAATAATTATACAAAAGAAGAATTATATTTATCATTATTTGGATAATAATCAATATTTTCAAAAACTTTGAATACATATAAATGTTTTCTTTACATTTGCAAATACGGAGAGTAAAAAAAAAACTAAGAACCTCGACTAAATAATTCAAGCTACGATTGTCGGTTAAGTTTTCGATTATACAAGCGTATATCTCGGTTGAAAAAAAAAAAAAAAAAAACAAAAAAAAATGTAATTGGAAAGAAGATGGGCATTAAAAAAAAAAAAAAAAAACCCTTTCATCCGTCCGATACATCCGCGTTGTTATATACGATTTTCTCATTTTTCGCTGTTTTTTTTTTCAAGAAATTTTGTTCCAAAAATATCGCACTAAATTTTCATAATTTTTTAATTTCAAAAGATTATTCATATTAAGATAGTAGCGTTTTCGATAAAATATTTAGTGAATTATTTTTCATGTATAATGATTATTAATAATTAAAAAGAATCATAATTATATTGAGAGATAAAATTAAAAAGCTTAAAGAATAATACTTATATACTTGCAACATACTTGTAATTTCGAACATTAAAAAAAATGATGAACATACCTGCAACAAAAAAAAACAAAACAATAAATTATGATAATATTTATGCTAAACGTAATTAAGAAATATCAATAAAAGAAAATATAATCAAACAATGAAACTTGAATAAACTCTTGTACAATGCAATGCTAATTAAAAGATAAGTTAGAATAGAGTGTCGTGATGTATGACGGATGACTTTATTGTATTCTTAACAAGCATCGATAATTTATAATTTAAAAATGATTTACATCCGCATTAAATACATCAACGAACTAATAATAATCTAATGTAAATTCATTTTTTTATTTGTAAGCCAAAGTTGCAAATCATCCGATAATAAAAATGCAAATCGTGATTTAGATGAAAACGATATCAATGGTAATGATAATTTTGGTATTTCAAAATGATATTTTCAAAATAATAAAATTCATGTCGTCGTTTTTAAATTAAACTCATCATTTGCTATTTTTTTAATTAACTATATAATCCATTATTAATTCATAAATAAACTTTGGCGTGACGCGGCGAAAGTTTCACATTTAAAAAAAAAAAAAAAAAAAAGAAAACACCAAAAAAAAAATCAAAAACGCTATACAAAGAAGTTTAAGTACGAGAATAAACGTGACTCGCGCGCATGCAATATATTTTCAAAGTGCAAAACGCGATAGAAAGAGAAAGAGAGAGACGATAAGCCATCTTCGGCTGAGGTCGCCGAATAAGAGAAAAGGAATAATAAGCAGCCCGGCTCCTTTCGATGTACACATACGGGTCAATGTCGTGATGGATGGTGTGATCAAAGCCTCGAACACATACTCGTATTTATATACATATATATACCAAGACGGTATGCGCCAAGTTTTTCTTCCTTTATACATATTTATTTATTTATTTATTTATTTGTTTATTTTATCATAAAAAGTTAATTTCGTGATTTTATTTTTTTTATTTTTAATATTTTTAATATTTTGAATCGACAACGGAATTAATGTAATTGAATCATAGTAAATTAAGTTGTACGAAGATTTTTGACAAATTTACATTAAGTAGAGAAAGATAATCGTAAGGAGATGAAAGAGTGTAAGGAGAGAGAAAGAGAGACGTGTACGAGGTCAAGTTTTGTAACGACATGTGCAAAACCTGTTTTTGTTCTCACATAAATTATATTTGACTCTTCGTTATCTCTGGACTTTTTTTTTCTTCCTTCACCTGTATGCGCGTGTATATCGAGCAAAAATCGATTTAACGTTTTCATAACTTTGAAAGTTGACTTTCGGAAGTTTATTCCGAACTCTCGTTACACGACGTTGTCAATTTATTGATTTATTTTGAGCGAATGAAACAAATAAATAAATAAATTAATATTAAGTTTAATATCCGAAAATCAATTAGAAAACTTTATTAAACGCATCGATGTTATTGCTTGTATAATAATTTAAATAATACTCATTTAAAGGATATTTTAATTTTGTGCTAAAGCTATCGCGCAAAATTGCACGTTCACCGGGACACGCGAGAAATCAACTGTTTTTTTCCTTTTACTCGTAACGCGTAAAATAAGCGTGTATACGTTAATCAACAAAGATAAAAAATAAAAAAGAAAAGGAACGAAAAGACAAAAAAAAAAAAAAAAAAATCGATAGCCAGTACGTGGGTAAAAGTATACAAACACATGTATACGTGTATATAAATTTTGAGAAAGACGAGTGAAAGGAACAACTCGCGCACTTGAACAATCAACGACGGCCGAAAGTGCGCGCGCGAGTTATAAATAACAACAACAACAACAACAACAATAATAATAATAATAATAATCGGACAGTTGCGTTCGGTCTCGCGAAAATACAAACGTATGGCGCATCTTAAGCAAGATCCGAGCATCGTCATGGCGTTCATCGAAACTTAAAAAGGTGCGTAATAACGAATGATTTACAATCCGACGTCTACTTGTTTACCTAACTACCTTTCAGCCATCGATCACTCGACGAATGCGACGAACGAAATAAACGAATATCTATATACATGACAACCACCACGAACGAACAATGACTCGACTAGCGGATTATTCTCTTACGCGCGCGCGCGCGTGTCTGTGTGTGTATGTGTGTGTGTTTAACGCGATTGTAAAAGAGAAAGAGAGTAAACCGACTGGAAATATTAGAAGGGAATAGATTGTTGTGTGAAATAGAAAGGTGGGAGAGAAAGTTTTTTGATTGGCCGCGTGTGTGTTGCTCGCGCGTTTTGTCTCGTTCGGCGATTTTAACCAACGATGAAAATAATTAATCGGCGAAAGACCTTCGCGCGCGAACTGAAAAATCTAGGTTGAGTATTGTTTTTTTTTTTATTTTTTGGAATAAGCATAAAAAATAATAGTATAGAAAGTTGATTGAGCGTGAATTGGAAATGCACTTTTTTTTTTTTCTCAAATTTTAATTTTAAAGACTTTTATATTGATTACATGTACGCCTATACCTATATAATAGTTGAGAAAATATTAAAAAGTATAAAAATTATACAATTTAGCTGGAAAAGTTTCGCGTGTCCCGTATCTCACGCGAATCTTTCAAATTTATCGATTTTTCAAGATCGTTATCTGGCTTAGAAAAAGACAAATTACCTTTCTAATCGATTGATAAAATTTGCTCTTCGATTTTTTTTTTAAATAATTATTATATTAAACATTTTTATAAAAATTTCGCGCTCAAATTTTTAATTTAAATTACGAAAAAAAAAAAAAAAAAAAAATACAAATGATTAAATAATTCGATAAAAAGGTTCAACTAGAAGTTAAAAAAATAACTCAAGTAGATGACTATTCAAAGAAACGCGTATCCAAAGGACAACCAATGCAAAACGTTTTTTTATTTTAAATAACTAATGCGTGCGCACGAGTTAATTATACCAACGATACGAATAGCTTTTTCGAATCGATTAAAATAAAAAATCTACAAGTTCACGACAAGCGACAAATGGTAAAAAAGTATAGCAAGTGTATTGCAAACCAAACAAATATAAATATATAGTATATAACGAGTCGTTTCGCATGATATGTATTATGTGAGATTACGCGTACACGGAGAATTCGATGTTTTTTTTTTCTTTTTTTTCTTTTTTTTTTTTTTTTTATAATGTCTCGGTGCGAAAAACAAACATCCTTGACACGATTCGTGACGCGATTTGACAATAAGACTAAAACTCAGGCGATGCACACGTGAAATGGTCCTTAGAAGATTGTAAAAGGTAAAAGTAGATAAAAGAAACGCGAGAAGTTCCTAAACTAGGAATACACGTTGAGGCAACACGTCGTGTTATAAGTCCGCGCGCGCTCGTAACATAAAAAAACATTTAGCAAATGAAACATTTCAACGGGGAATAAAAGTAAAGCGGCCTATCTCGTTTAAAAAAAAAAAAAAAAAACATTTTACGTTCGCAAAGGCGAAGCGAAGCAAAAGAAAAAAAAAAAAGGAAGAAAAAAAAAAAAATTAAGGTAAGAAACAAAGTTACTAGCGCCGAACAGAGTTAACGCGGAATCGTTCGAGTGCACACACACACACCTTGTACAAGATTCAATGGGCAACGTTGCACGATACGAAGAAGAAGAAGTGTATGTATATATATATAAAACGTAAGAATCCGTTCGCCGATGTCTCCCGAGAGAGGAACTTTCACTTTTGCTCACAAGGCTAAAGCGTTCGCGCGCTGTGCCATCGATGCGACTTCTTCTTCGTCATCTTCTCTACGTCCTCGTCCTCGTTGTCGTCGTCGTCGTCATCGTCTCGCTGCAGCTCTACACGCCTACGCGCACACACTCTCTCTCTCTCTCTCGGAGCTTGTTAGTTTAATAGTTGGAGGGTTTATTTATCGCGTTTTAGTTTTCCGTTTACGAGACGAGTAACAAGTTTGACGGATGTGATATATCGTCTGTAATTGAAAGTTTAGTCAAGCGCTTCTATGCACTCGTGTGATTGATCTTACACGAGTAAGTTTTTTTATTAAAGAAAGTTTGTAAACGCCAATTTGTATGACGAATAAAATTCAATTTCAGAGTATTGTTTAAATGATTTTATCGTCGAATATGAGTATTGAAAATTATATTTTTCAAATAAATTTTAAAAACATTTGAATAAAAAAAAAAAAAAAAAAAAAAAAAAATTGGTCAACTTTAAAAAAAAATCTATATATATATATATATCAAGTACCACATAAAACGAGGCGATATTAACGAAAAAGCAATTTTCTTTTAAGTAACGAAACTTGTTAATGTCTTCTTCGCTGCTTCGCGACTATTCTCTTTCTCTTTCATTCAAATACCAATATATATATAATCGATCTCCCGATAAAAAACGAGGCGGCAAATGGACCGATAAAAGATGAGGCTAAAGGCGCGAGGCGATTTTGCGCGTGGCTTCGCGCCTCGATGAAAAGTTGCATTTATGAAAGCAAAGTTTTGAATTTTTTAACGCTCTTTTATTCGTATCGACTTAGCGTTAATTTCGACGAAAGATGAGATAAGAACCGTCGGGGATTTTAATGGTTCCCCGACGCGTAAAGTTCGCGCAAATGCGAAATGCTTCAAGTTTTTTAGTAATTGTAAAACTCATTAATTGGATGATTGATTTAATTTATTAGTTCGGAAGTCTTCGGTAATGTTCGGTTATTGATTTTCTTTCTTTCTTTCTTCCTTTATTTTTTTTACGATTATATCTAAGTTTTTAAAGAGATCGTCACCATTCTTGCTTTTTAGAATAATTGGCTTATGAAATATTTTATTATCAGCAAAATAAATTAAAATTTTATCAAAGAATTATATGGCTCTTACGGTTTATTCGAATTTCGTAAGCCTATTAAATATTTTTTTGTTGTTTTTTTTTTTTTTTTTTTTTTTTGTAATATTTGACATTTTTATTAACAATTACACGTGTTTTTTAAGTAATTTATCTTACAATTAAGATTTTAAACAGATTTTCAATAAAAATTTAGAATGACTAATATTTTACTCGATTCAAAGTCAAAATGGACTGATTCACTAAAAAAAGAAAAAAAAAAAAAAATGTATAGTAGTACGTATATTTATCAAAATTATATCAAATTAAATCGCTGTGCCTATTACAATAAATTAAATGAGAATAATTTAACCCGCAATTAAATTATGTTTACGTCTTATTGATGTAACAAATCAAAATATATATTCTGATATTTGTTAGTTTCTTGCCTAATCAAACTAAAATAGCTGATACGATACTATTAAATTTTTATCATCGATAAAAATGAAATTTTTTTTTTTTTTTTTTTTTTTTTTAAATTATGTTCTTTTATTTATTTCACGTTTTTTTAATGCAAATGACGCGATAAGAAAATATTACTGTTATTGTATTTACGAAAGTTCTACATAAAATTATTATCATTAAAGTATTAAAGATTTCATTGTTATTGTAAAATAATTTATTATATGGAACAAACGTTTAAGCAAAAAGTTTATTTATAGTCTTAAGTATACGAAACAATAAATAATCGACACAATAAAATTAGTAATAAGTAATAAAATTTTCTATGTTGCATCGTGTAAAATTTCCTAGTGAATAAGTTTTTTACCGGTAAAAAATCAAGTCTTGTATTAGATATATTTAAATTTATGAAAATTAAACTTGTTGAGCATAAATATAATTCTAGTTTCGTATACGAAGTATAAAAATAAATTACTCGGCAAGATTAATATGAGATTTGAAAGAAAAATTAAATTTTTACAACCAAAAGATATGAACAAAACTTATTGACCAATTTTAATTATTTCTTTAGCAATATAATATATTACATAATGAATATAAATACAAAATAGAACAAAAAATAATCATGCATTGATTAAGAAATCATATAAGAAATATCGTAAATGAAAAATCAAATGAAATCTCTGTAAGCGTAGATTCGAGCATTTGACATCTTAAATAATGAAAGCAGTCGCACAAACCGACAAATAATCAAAGGATAAAACTGGAAAAGTAGAAGAGGCAAACGATTAGCAGGTACGAGAGAAGTTCAAGAGAAAGAGAGAGAGAGAGAGAACTCGGCAGAAGGGAGAGACGGCGCTAATCCTCCAATCCCGGAGAAAATTAATTAGCGCGTAACAAAATTAGCGCTCGAGCGAGAGAAAGTGAGAGAAAGAGAAAGAGCGAGAGAGAAGTGGTAGTTCGAGCAACGCATTCTCGGACTAGTAGTTGTTGGGCTATCCGACTTATACGCGTGTGTACATGTATATTCATGTAGTTGTAGGTGTATATGAAAACGCTTACGTAGGCAAATCTACAAGAGAGAGAGAGAGAGAGAGAGCAGCGGTGTAGTCGCGCGAGCAACAGGTTACATTTGATACAACACTCGCACAGCGGCGGCAACATTTACCCTCTCGTCCTCATACCACCGACTGTCACCGGCTAACGCGCCCTCCTTGCTTATGCTTTATCCCTCTCTCAAGAGAGCTAGAGAGAGTTTAGGTTACTCCCTCTCTCTCTCTCACTCTCTCCTGCTTGCCACTTTCGTTCCACCGAGTGCAATCCCGTATGTGTGTTTAGACGCAGTACCAAGTGATATTTAATTTTGAAAGAGAGGAAAATTAGCGCGTTGTTGGGTTTGATTAGCTTTCAAGTTTATACATGAAAAATATGTTAGCTTTACTTTTTTTTTTCAATCCTTCTTTTTTACTTCAACTTAAATCAATATTTTTATTAAATATTAAAATAGATACTTTTTAAAATTTAAATCTACGATACAGAAAAAAATTTATTTTATTTAAAATGTTACGCTTTTTTTATTTTAACGTCATATTAAATAAAAAATTATTTAAAAAAAATTAGTCGATATACATTCTTTTTATTATTTTTATCCAAAATACCTTTCGCTTACTTACTAAAAAAACTCGGAAAAAAAGCACAAACACACAAAGAAAATAGAACAAAATCTTGCTTCACCGAAACCTTGATCTATCTAAAGAGAGAGGAAAAGAAAAAAAAAAAAAAAAAAACACCCTTGCGCTCAAAATGATCTCGTTGCCTTTAAGGAAGCGAATGTCGTATCGGGAAATCGGACGCGGTATGCAAAGTGTCAGCGAAATACCGAGGCGGAAGGAAATCGTTAAAGAGGAAGGAGAAAGGATACAAGTCGCTCGAAGGTGACACCGTCGGGACACGTTTCTTCACGGGATAAATGGGGATGAAACTCCCGGCGAGTAGCGAGAAAAGCGACACTGGCTTTCTTTCTTTCCTCCCCCCCCCCCTCCCGAGTTATCGATTTATCATAATATGTCCTCGCTACGATACTGTAGGTTTATTTATCAACAAAATATTTTCTTGATTCTATACTATTTTTTTTTTTTTTTTTCTTTCTTTTTCTCTTTTCCTCTTTACGGGATTATGCCGTTAGCTATAACATTTTTTGTAGTAATATTTGTTTTAGTAATAATAAATGGTTTTAAAAACAATTTCATATTCTACGTGTTTTTTTTTTTTTTTTTAATAATTATTAAATTGAAATAAAAAGAATTAATTGCAGCTTTATGGAAATTTTCGTTTCATCGGTATTCAAGTCCTTATTACATAAATTTGAATGATTTTCATATTTGCTGGCCGTATAAATATTCGTAAAAAAAATCTTGGAACGCAATGAAATATAATTTATGAAATTTCACTTTAAACGTACCAAAGTATTAAGAGAAATCTGGAAAAGGATTCGATAGATGTCTTTCGTAAAACGTAAATTGTATACAATTTACTTGAGCTAAGAGATTTAACTCTAATTCTCGATGCGCAGTTGTATTTACGCTCGGCGATAAAAATTAAAATAATTGACCATGAAAAGCTTACGAAACCAAAAGTAAATAAAAGAAAAAATATTTCTTTTTATAATTATAAAGTTGAACGAAAAATTAGTTTTTTGAAAATTAATAACCTATAATATAGATTTTTTAATTTAAAAAAAAAAAAAAAAAAAAAAAAAATTATTAAAATATTTTTTAATTCCTGTATTTGTAAAATTTATATATTATATATATTATTGACAAAATTATAAATTCGAATAAATTTTAGCAAATTTTATTTATTTATCATTAAAATATAATAATTATCAATGTAGTATTAAAAAAATATTTTTTTAAATAAAAAAATATCACAAAGCATACTTGAACTCTTGGAACTGTAGAAAACTAATCGAACGTTGTCATTGAATTGCGTTTACAGAATTGCCTATTTATTTTTCAAGGATTACTAGCTATGAAATTTAATAGATCCATTATCATTTTGACGCAATACTATTAAATTAGTATTTTTATGCAAAAAACTTGATATTTTGTGCGTAATTAAAATCTTAATTATATGCTAAATTAGTCTTTTAAAGAAGAAATAAAAAAACAAATTATGACATTAACCAACCTACTTTTTACAATATCTTGTATTTATAAACATTGAATTTTTATTTATTAGAATAAAGATTAAAAAGAAATGTTTAAGATAATTTTTAAAATTGACAACAACACAATTCGCATTTCATAATAAAATGTAATTTACGAATAAATTAATTTGAAAAAAAAAAAAAAAAAAAAAAACCTAAAATGCTTCGTTACGTTTTTTTTCATATATTTTAAAAAGTTAATTAAATTATTCGAAAAATTAAAATTTTGAATATTTAATTAAAATGCCAATTCAAATATAAAAAAAAAAAAAAAAAAAACCTAAGCATTAATCAAAATATTTCGTAAGCACGCGAAAATTAATCTGAAAATAACTTCTGTCCTGAAATTTAATAATAAATAATTTTAAATAATAATGACATTTAATTTTACAAAATTCTTTTCTAAATAAAATACATTTATGTCGTACGTATGAAATGATAATGTTATATTGATTGGAAATGTGAATTACCAAAATGTTCGCTTTTTTAAAATCGATTACTACACTTTAATTGCTCAATTCTTTCTCCGTTTGATAATTTAATCACGTAAAAATTCAATTGCTAGATAAAACTATATAAAATATAAAATAAGTGAAGCTTTAGTAATATTAAATCACTGTACTTTAAAGTCTGTACCGAGTACAAAAGTTCTAATCATTGAAGTACCCGCGCTTTATACACGCTAAGCTAATTTAAATGGTCCGAATGAAAAGAAAAAGGGGGAAAAAAAAAAAAGGAAACACTGACCATTAGCACGAGCGCCAACACGCGAAATCGATTCAACAATTTTCTCGCACTCTACGCAAAACTTTGCCCTTTTGCGATACGACAAATTAATTAACGTTGGCGAAAAAACATGAAAGAGATAGAGAGAGAGAGAGAAATGCGTACACACACACACACACACACACATACACACGGAGTCTCGCGGGAATTTGGTCGGTAAGAGTTACGCAACGACTTTTCTCACGTTATCTTCCGCTGAACGTGAGATTAGCCTTAGACGTAAACTCGATACCGCCCGAGGCTCAAGGGTAAGAGAGTTGGAACTTTCTTGGGCTAACTCAAGCTGAGAGATCCGTCCTTGCTATTAACTATTTTACGTACGTTGCTCATGCCGATCTCTCACTTTCTCTTTCTCTCTCTCTCTCTCTCTCTCTCTGTCTCTCTCAGAAGCAGCTTCGTAAAAATTTTTACCTATTATTTTTTGATAAATTATACGAGTTTTAAAAATTAACGACAAAATTTTATTTTTATCGATAATAATTTTATAGAAAAATAAAAAGGGGTAAATTTGCGAATATACATCTTCAAATTATTCAAATAAATCGCGCCATCGCAACTACTACTTATCGAGTATCTCTTATAAATTTCTTATTTCTCCATCGAGCGATCGTTCCTTTCAAAATCAATGCACATTCAACAAGCGCACACAAAAATTCCAATAAGCGCGAGAAAAAAAAGCACGAATGAGAAGCATAAAAAAAAAAAAAAAAAAAAAAAAAAAAAAAAAAAAAAAAAGTTTGGTTCTCCGAGCGATTTTGTGCGCACAATTATATTCAATGCCGTGCAGGCGATTGTAATTTACATACACGAGCTCGCTTTCTCGCGCTACTCTCAGCGCGATCGATGATACCGTTGATGAAAAGCGACCAGAAAATTATCCCTGTTATATTTTATCTATCTGCGTTTCTGTGTGTTTTTATACGTATGTGCGAATGACATTTATCAAAGTTACAAAATGTTAGTTCATTATCTACTTCGTTAATTTAATTAGATTCAATTTCAAAAAATAAAAAAAAAATAAAAAGAAAAACATCACATTTAAATAATTCTTAAATGATCATCTTTTTGTCTAAACAGGTTTTAAATATCAAAACTAATAGAATTATTGCTTTTTTTCATAGTGCAAAATAAATTATTCAAATGTAAAAATAGACACTGACGCATATACATAAAAAATGTTATTAACTTTTAAAATAAAAGTAAAAAAAAAAAGGAAAAAAAACATTGCATTTTCACACGGTTAATGCTTTCCACAAATTAAATAGGCCATTTTCCATATAAAAATTCCAATATATCATGAAAAAATATTAAATTGAAAAAAAGATAAAAATTAAAAAAAAAAAGAAAAAACGCGAATTTCGACGTTGTACAACATACATTATTCTCGTATATATATTTTTAACGAGAAAATGCGCGGTGCATTTTTCGAGTGCTTTAAAAATTTCATATATCTTTATTAATATGCATGAAGCTTTTCATTCCTAATTATTGATTCTAAAAGCGTGATGAATTCCAATTTACCTTTTTTTTTTTTTTTATTATTATTATTTACATAAAAATACGAACGCGCGACGCTCTCTCTCTCTCTCTCTCTCTCTTTCTCTCTTTCTCTATCTCTCGCGCGCGCGTCAATATTACCGCCTTTCGTTTTTTTAAAAAATTAAATAACCCGCGTATGTTATTTTCAAAATCACTTCATTTAAAAAAAAGGAAAAAAATAATAACAATATGATTTGTTTGTGATTATTAAAATTTTTTTTGAATAAAAAATTTTTTATCGCGTCCTTTTTTTTTTTTTTTTTTTTTTTTTATTTTACGAATAATATTGTATGAAAATAATAAGAAAAGAATGCATTGACATTAAGCAGTCAAGGCTGGAAAATTGACGGGAAATTGTCGCGTTTATAAATAGATTTTAATTAGTGTATGTAATATGCACATGTAAATAGACACGATTTTATGCGCGAATTGAAATACCGTTTAAATAAAATAAAAACAAAGGATAAATATTTCATCGTTGAAATAAACAATTGTATCGTCGATTACCTTATTTTCGAAGTATTAAATTTAAAAGATACAATATAAAATAGATTTTTCATAAACGGAAAAGTATATCGAGCTAAGAGAGAGGGAGAAGGAGAGAGACTTTTATCGGGAAAAATTACAAAATAAAAACGAGGAAAAGAGTATCGGCGACAATCACATATCTCATAAACTGTTATCGATAAAGAGCTCAAGGATATTTTTATGAAAGAGAGAGATCTCCAACGATGTTAACGAATTGAGCGATATCAAAGTACGCGATCGTAAAACGCGTAAGCGGCAAGCGACGGCTTCAGATTTTTCAAGCATTAAAATGTTTATTGCATTTCTTCATATATAATATCGAACGATATAACTGTTTACAGCGGAAGCGTCGATATTTTTGTTGGATGTATAGAATGAAACGAGTAGTACGAGGCTGTAAACGTATACTATTATACTAAATAGTAAATCAAGTTTTGCTCGGAAAAGTTTTTTATAAAAATATAAATTTTTCTTCGATTTAACCTTTTATATTTTTAATAAATTTCGAATTATTATACGGTATAAAATTATTGCGACAATGTCAATTTTCTCCTCGTTTGTTGTTTTTTTTTTTTTTTTTTTTTTTTTTTTTTCATTTTATTTTGTGCAAGAAAATAAAATTAAGGAAATAATACATTGAACAAATAAAGAATTTAATATATTTTCTAACCAATAACTCTTTTATAATATTTTTTAATAAAAATATTATTCTTAAATAGAAAATTTTGACTCGATTCGAACGTCAATCCAAGAGTATATATGATAAGAATAAATTTTTCACAAACCACTAATGATTTGAAAATCATATGTAACGCACACACGATATTCTTCGAAAATAATTAAAATTTGCTTATCTAAACTATTCCACTTAGATTCTATAACGATTCTATCGCTCGACGAAACGCGCATACATTATCGCATGCACAAAGGTGCAGCGAACCCAACGTGCGCTCACCTACACACACACACACATATATATATATACACACACATACACACACTCACACACACACACACAGAGACGAAGCCAAACAATTTTTCCCAAGATCGCGCATTCTCGCGTACGTAAGTAACGGCGTTATATACACGCGACACGTCGGGCACTTTTCTTTTCACCTCGGCCGAACCGCATCCAAGAATTTCAAACAATGCCGAGGACTTTTTTTTTCTCTATATCTCTCTCTCTCTCTCTCTCTTTCTTCTTCTTCTTCTCTACCTCTCACTATTGCGTTATAATGCTATATAATAGGAGACGAAACGAGTTACGAAAGAGTCCACGCAAACAAGCGCGCGATCCATTGAATTCGTACGAGTTGAGCGATTTTATAAAAATAAAATCGAAGGGATTGCCCGGAATGTTCGACTGTAAGTTTGCGTTTTATTTTCAAATACAAAAAAACGGTTAGTTGCCGGATATAATAAATGTAATACGTGTACGCTATTGTTATATTATTCTCTTTTTAATATATACTAAAATATAATTAAGCTGTAAAAAATGTAAATTGTGAATTCTCAATCTCAAAATTATTATTTATTAGTAATCATTCGATCGATTGTTTTATATATAAATTTTATAACATCATCATCAACAACCTCATCGATCATCGACTTAACTTCTCCAAACCTAATTAACTTTCGTAAAATTTTTTTCCATTTCGGTGTTTGCAAATCAGCAATTTAAAGGCTCAATGGTAAATTATTTTTTAGAATAATTTTTATTAAATATATAAACATTTCCAGCAGCTGATAAGACTCAATGACACTTTCTATTTTCATGTTCTACGCCATAGAGAATAAACGAGATAAAAAAAAAAAAAAAAAAAAAAAAGAAAAGAAAAAAAGTGAATAAAAACATAATCCACGTTGGAAAATTATTCCTACGTCCGTTAAACGCGCGAGCGGCCTTTTTTCACCTGGTCAATCGGAAATTTCTATACATGCGCGAGCCAACAACAACAGCAATAAGAACGCACGAATGTTTAATCCGCGCGTAGCTGAGAAAAATAGACACAAGAGAGATGGTACCTCGAACGTTTTTCGGTGAATTCTCACGAGACCGAGGCGTTTTACCTTGTCATCTGTTTCCTTCGTACCTCAAACTATTCTTTTTTTTTTTTTTTTTTGTTTTTTTTTTTTTTAATTTTTTTCTTTTGATTTTTAAAATGAATAGCATAAAAAGAAAATAAACAAACGAGATTGGAGTTTTCCTTCTTACGTTGCAGCAGTGCGCGCGTCGCGTTAAAAAATCGCGCTCTCGTCGTCTGGCTTTTATGACCGATGCGCGCTTCTTTTTATTCCTCGCTCGGATATTATCGGCTTTTTCCAAGCTCGAATTCACGTGAATTATTTTTCTTAGTGGTAAAGCGAGGTTACTTGATTTTTTTTTTTTTGTTTTTTTTTTGTACTGTCTTTTAGGTTGTGCGAGAAAATCATATTATTTTTGCATTTTCCTAACGGCTTTCGCGCGTTTCCTGAATATGGAATATTTAATGAGAGGATTGTAAGAAAATAATATACAGTTTTTGTTCAAGTTCGACGCCTTAACGTTTCATTGTGTGCATTATCATAAATTGCAACGCTAAATTTGCAAGTATACTTTGTGTTTGATAAAATTTCAAATGATTTTTATTGATTTTAAATTATTAAAAAAAAAAAAAAATTCAATTTGTTACATAGAATGAAAGAATGTATATTTTAATAAACATAAAATAATCTTATCAATTAAAAACATCTTGATCTTAATTCGCTTAGTATGAGATATTATATAGATAAAAAATTATCTCCTTTGCGCGTATCATTTATAAATTTATAAAAATTAATTTACACATAAAAGTATCAAACGTGAAACTTTGAATATCTAAAAATTAATCACGTTTAATTAACGTTTAATAACGAACGCATATGAAAAAAAAAAAAAAAAGAAGAAGTAAATCAAAATCATCTTCAGCTTCCTCGAGTCATTCCTCGACCTCGATTTAATTCTATAGTAAGCTATGACATAACATACACATCAAAAATAGACTTTTGTGTAGCTATCATTAATCCTGACTCTAATTTCCATCCACAACTAATTTGTATAACAAAACGAATAAACGGTTTAGAAAAAAAAAAAAAAAAAAAAAAAAAAAGAACTCGCGCGATCAACGCAAGTCTCATAATCGACGAAGGCCTTTCTTATACTCGTGAGACGATAAATAAAAAACATAAAAAGGAGAGTCATCTCGTAGCCCGAAGCGAAAGAGACAGAGATTAGCATCGACGCGGTTTCATTTTCGGCGGTATCGAAGAACCGGTAAGTATGTATGTATGTATATACATAGAAAAACTTTTTTTTTCATATTGTTTGCTGCTCGTTAACTCAAGTGACGTACGACCGTGAAGTAACATATACTATTAATCGTATTTACGATTTTACGACGAGGATGAGTAAAACAAACGGAGAGCGTTTCTTTCTTTTTTTTTTTTTTGTCGAATATTCAACGAATCGTTTGTAAACGATACATTAAATGAGAGGTTTGTCGACGATTGTGTGATATTTTTTGAAATTATGATTATTTATTATATGGACGATGAGACATTAATTTTGTGTTATGTATTTTAATGATAAAACTTTAGCATTATTATTTACGACCGATTATTATATGCATGAAATTCATTATTGACCTAATTTATTGATTAACAATTATTTTTATTATTATTATTGCTTGTTGTAAAACTATTTCAAGAGCGATGAATGACACTATAATGATAAATAATTGTTTTAGCTTGAAATTAATTTTTGGTTTAACATTAATTTATAATTTAATAATAGTTTTTTTTTTCCATTTTTATAATATTTTAATGTTAATTAGAAAATATAAATTTTAGTAAATTTAATATGCCGTGAAAAAAATTAGATTAATATTGTTTAACAATTTATTTGTGAATAAACAAATTGATTTTATATTTATTAAAATTTTTTTTTATTATTAATGTTTCAGTTAAAAAAATTATATTTAACAATATTCGAAATATGTCATTGAAAATACTTAAATAAATAAATTAGTGTAACAAGTTTATCAATGCATATTAAATTTATAATTCATCTCAATATTTATATTTTTTTTTAATTATTGCAATATTTTTATATCAATTTTTGTGTGAAAAATAAATAATGTCAACTATTGATACTAAAAAATTTGTTTAAATAAAATAAAATTAATGTATTCGGTTTAAAATGTATTTACTATAATTAAAACTGTTACAAAAGCAGCCTTAATTAATTATTCGTCGTATATTATTATTTCGAAAAATTAAAAAAAGTAGTTCTATAAAAATAACAATATATTATTCCAAAGCTGTTTATAAACTTCTACGCTGTTATTAAATAAAAAAAAAAAATAAAAAAAAAAAAAAAAAAAACAATAAAACCTAAAAAAAAATATTGTCGCGTCGCTACATTCGAGCCGTGAAAACAAACAAAAATAAAAAAAAAAAAAAAACTTCTCATCGCTAGCACGACAGAGACTGAGAGAGAAAGAGAAAGAGCAGGCAAGAGAGAGAGAGAGAGAGAGAGAGAGAGAGAGAGAGAGAGAGAGAGAGAGAGAGAGAGAGAGAGGCACTAGGCAAAAATTGGACGCTTCGCAGTATACACAAACACACGTTGTTCGCGTCGACTTTTCGTCGCAATTCGAAAAAGACGAAATAATTTCACCTGGCAAAATAAAGAGAGAGAGAGAGAGAGAGTGAAAGTATGAAAAACCCAAACAAGCACGAGACTACACAGATTATGCATATTCGCTGGGTGGACGGAAATTTTGAGCCGTATATTTTCAACGCTCGCTTGTCGTTTCTCGCATTCGCCGTGATTTTAATATTAGGATGACTTTAATGAAATTTACTTAAGAGTAAGACGAGGAGCACAAGACATTTACTTTTTTTCTACTATTTCTCTTGCTGATTTGTCTAAACGCTGTCGTTTTACTTCCTATTTACATCATTTTTTCTTCCGTTTCTCACACTTCTCGTTTGAGTGTTTTGTGTATTTCAAATATTGGTATTTTTTTTAGGGCATCGATTTATAATAATTCATTTTTATCATAGTTATTGTCGAGCCCTGAAACTCGCTTATCTACTCTAAGAAAATCGATTAGCGATCTACGTTATGGGCTTATTATAACAGGTCCGAATGTCGTAAACTAAACGTCTTAACTGCATATTTCAAGATGACAAAGCGACTACTCTTGACTTTGTTATTAAACTCGTGCTACATCTGCGGTAAGTTTCTCTCTTATTGTCTCTCGAAAAAAAAAAAAAAAAAGAGAACGCGGCTGCAAAAGAGGCCGAGAGCTCCTCTAAAATTTTTTTCTTCTACCGTTGCTTCTAGCGCTCCAGCTTCTTTTACGTCATCATAAAGTGCTCAAATTTAAATATGGCTACAGAGAATACTACTCCAGATTTAGATTTTTATAAACGAATTTTTTTTTCTCGAATTCTGACGCGAAATTTCAAGCCTATTAGATATCTCGTACAATGAAACGTTTGTAAGAATCTTAAACGCCATTCGACTTTCCGATCTCGCCTTAACTGCATTAAATTTTCGTCCCTAAAAGCCCCGTTGTTCTAGAGATCCCTGATACTATTGCAACTTCTTCGACGTCTTCAACTTAGCATAAAACCTTCGTACAGCTCGTGTCGAGATTTGTTTTCTTCTTCGGCTCATAAACTTAAAAATTTTACTTCTTCGCAACTTTTTAATACACGGACGGTTACTCGCACATTTTTCTTTGCGCGTCTTCTTTTAACAAATTACGGCCAAAGGACGCGTAATTCGTTATGGAAAAAAGCCTGTCGTCGAAGAGCTGAAAATCGGTTATGTCAGGGCCTATTGTTAAAAGTAACGTAGTTTGCATGAGAAAAACTTTATCAGCTTTCCTGATAAAGTTCAAGTCCAAATAGGTCAAGATGATCTTGACCTTTTTGAGCCTTTGGAGTATCTCGAAGATATTGACGTACGCAAATCTCTTTGCATTACTCTATATTATATATATATATATATTGTTACACATTAATCTTAATTGGTTACTTACTCATTTTTTTCTTATTGATTATTCACTCGATTGCCAAAAGGATATAATATTGTTAACATTGATTTTATTTTTATTGATTTTAAGTCTGTCTAACTTTTGTACATTCTTGTATTGCCGGATGAGATGTTAACAAATGTTAATATAGAAAGCTTTTAAGATACAGTAAACATTAAATCTATAAATCTAAATTTGTTGACATATATTCTATTCTAATCATCCATTTATTTTATCGTTATTAAAGACATTAAAATTTTTATCGCAAATTTAACAAAAAAAAAAAAAAAAAAAAAAAAAAAGGAATAAAACCGAAAGACAAACATTCACAAACGTAACATTGAAACAAGAAACAACTCGAATGCGCCGAACGCGTTACTATGAATAAGTGATTACGGTCCAACTCCGGTCAGCCGAACGCTCCGACCAAAGCGCGCTAACAAGAGCATTTACGATACCTCCTTCCACCGAACGAAGAAGATAGAGAGAGAGAGATATATATATAGAGAGAGAGAGGTAGATTCAAAACTCCAACTGTAAGGACTTTCGCTGCGTTGCCAATTATGATAGCGCGGAAGGTGTGTTTGAACGAGCGAGTAAAGAGAGAGAGAGAGAGAGAGAGAGAGAGAGAGAGAGAGAGAAAGAGAATACGGAAGAGAGTTTGTTTGGCGTTTCGGGGCTACTGCTGATGTTCCGTTTGTCTAACGGCTCCGATACACCCGGTTATAATAATACGATTGTTTGTTCCGATGTGCAATGCCCGCGATTTCTGGCTCTTCATTATTGACGTATTAGCGAGGCTGGCCGCGCTCGTTGTTTATAGGAGGAGGGAGAAGAAACGAAGGGGGGAGGTAAACGATCGTTCGATGCGTCGCAATGCTTTGTGTCTGTTGCCTTTCTTTCTTTCTTTTTGTTTTTTTTTTTGCGTTGCTTTTTAAGTAGAGAGGGAGTGGAAACAACAGAAAAAGAGACGAAGAGAAAATCGGTTGCATATATTCGATGCTTTTCGTATACAGACTTTCCGTTTGTTTTTTTCGCTTCATTTGGTGCGTTTGCTTCGGTATTAAGGGTCTCAAAGGATTTTTTATTTTTTTTTTTTTCTTTTTTGTTTTTCTTTCTCTTTTCGCCTTTCATTAACGATCATAATAATTGCGTTTGGGCTTTTGTTTCGAAAGGCTATGATTTGCGTTTTTTTTTCGCGGTCAGCGCGGTGGCTGTTATAAACCAAGAGTTGCTCAACTGGAAAGATTAATTAAACCTACTTTCTTTCCTTTTCTCTTTTCTCATGATTTCTGCTAATTTTTTTTTATGCCTTTGGCATTAAAAATTTAGTATCATTAATCGCACCATATATTATAATAATAAATTGAAATATTAAAAATGTAACAATAGATATAGTTAAAATAATTGTATCTTGTACTCAGAAATTGATAAAAAGTTATCAAAATAAGTCAAATACTACAATAACGAAAAATAAATAAATAAACTAGAAAGAGGTACTTTTATCGGTATCATAAAAGAAATACATCCGTCTAGTTCTCCAAAATTAAAAAGGCAAAATAAAGAAAAACGAGGTATAGCGAGAGCGAGAGCGCGCGAAACGCAAAAAATGATCCTCACTATAAAAGAAAACACTAAAAGAAAATGAACAAGCCTCTCGAAATTCCTTTTCCTCTTTTCCAGCGTACAGAACCAGCCAGGACCTATTCATTACTCGCCCGAACGTCCCTCCTCTCTTTTCCTTTCTCCCCCATTCCCCCCCTCTCTCTCTCCCATAAAAACTCCGCTCCACTTTAACGTCCGCAACACACTCTTTTACATCTGCGATTCCACCCTCTCTCTTTTGCTCTCTCGTAAAGACTTTCCTTCTCTCTCGCTCTCTCGCTCTCTCGCTCTCTCGCTCTCTCTCTCTCTCTCTCTTTTTATCTCTGTATCGCTCTTTCTTTACCTTTCGCTACAAACTTTAACCGGGGGGCAAATTAGTACGCGCTCTCACTCTCTCTTCTAGCGCTTAATTCTTAATTTACTAATTAAATAATTAAAAAACTTACTTCCGTCCGTCCGTCTATCCGTCCGTCAACTACACTCCTTTCAAGAACGAAAAATAAAAAAGATGATAATAGGGAGAAAAAAAATAAAATAAAATAAATAAAGAAGAAATAAAAACGTGTACGTGAATGTTAAAAATAAATAAAGAAAGAAAGGAAGAAAATAAACGGCAAAAAAAGAAAGACAAACAAAAAATTACATCCCATCCCCTTACGAATACTTTTTCCCAAGGCATACGCGAGAGAACAAGGGGAGGGTAATCTCGCGCCTTATACCCGTGCGAAGGTGTATACGCGCCCGCGCGGAAGCATTAAACCCGGTAACGCGAAACCGCTCCGCTCTCTCTCTCTCTCTCTCTTTCTCTCTCTCTCTTCTCCCGTGGAGAAAATGAGCCGAGAGCCAATGTCTTCCTCGCAATACGCGCCTGCCCGGGCCGTTATTTCACCCGCTCCCTTTATTTGTACGCGGATGGAGGCTCGAGGCGGAAAGGAGCTCGCTGGATTTTTGTAGGATTTTATACTGCCTTGCTGGATTTAATTGAAAGTTTTGATGAGCTGCGAGTTTATATACATGTATGTGTATGCAGGAGAAAGAGAGAGAGACGGAGAGACAGAGACGGAGAGAGAGAAAGCGAGAGATAGGTAAAAACGTTACTCAGATTTTTAACGGCGATGGAGAGGAGTAAAGAATTCGATGGGCTGCAGTTGAGATAAGGCTTTAATACATGGTAGCGTGTTTTTTTTTTTTTTTTTTTTTTTATAATTATTTTATCACGACATTGACGATTATGCGATACTTTGGACGAGATTATATCGCGTATCGACAACAAGAGTCTGGTTTTGGTTTTTTTTTTTTAAATTTAAGTTACATTTATAATTCACTGAGAATAAAAATTAATTTTTAAAATATTTTAAAAATAATGAAATTTGATTTTCGTGCTTTTCAATATTATGACACTCAAGTTACCGATGCGCGATTCTTATAATCGTTATTTTTATGTTTACTTTGATAATTGACATTTCGCTTTAAATTTTTTTTAACGAACTATAAATCTATATTGGGTCGTTGAAAACTCGCGAAAAAAAAAAATATTGCTCGAATGATTTTAAGCCTGTTATATATCATTATTTTCTATATTGGCATGAGCGTGTACGCAAAATATGCTATAAATTAAAATAAAATAAAAAAACGACGATGATATGTATGAAAAATAATTAAAATAATGCTGCCTTTTTTACAAACATCGTTCATACACATGTGTATATTTGCTTAGTAGCAGTAGATAGATTGATAAGAAATTAACGTGTTTAATTGAATTTATAAACCTTCAAATTTAAATTAATCAGAACTGAAACACATATTATTAAAACCTCATTTAATTTTCTATTTCAGCATCAAAGTGTATTCCAAATTTTAGAATATTTGTCACAAACGAAATACTAAAGTCTCTTTACCTCATTTGCTCCCCTAAAACGTATGTGAAATTAGTCTTCAAAATAATAATAAACACAACTAATAGCATTAAGAAAAAAAAATGAAAGAACCGAAAAAAGAGTATAAATTACTTCTCGTTCGTATAGCACAAAATATGAAACAAATCATTCTCTCTCAGCATAAAAATCACCACAAAATTTGCTGAATTCTCAAAGATAAAAATACATACGCAAGACTACACTCACTCTCTCTCTCTCTCTCTCTCTCTCTCTCTCTCTCTCTCTCTCTCTCGCAGCAATTGCATTTTATAATCGCATTTTCTCTTCCATCAAAAATCTCTTCTATTCATCCAACACGCTTATTCTTCTTTGCCCGCGAGCTCGTCATTTATTCTTGCGCTTTTCGTCAAAGGCAACACTAATACCAACACCAACCGACGACGACGGCCCTTTTCTAAACACCGCAACGCAAAAACGACTCTCTTTCTCCCTCTTACTCTCTTGCTTTAATTATAATCCGCTGCATTAGCGAGAACTCGAATACTCGCGAGAGGATTTCCTTCCTCGTGCGTATTTATATGTGTATGTGAAATGCGAGTTTCGTTTACCGATTGCTTGCTGTACGGAAGACAAATGAAAGATTTAGAGCTAAGAGATAATAAAACGATAAAAAAATGTCGACAAAATAATTCATCTTTTTTGTTGCGTTGCTTTTCTTTAAAAATAAGGCGATCGTTAATTTCATAAAAGGTCGGTTCGATTTATTAAATCTGATTTATTAAATTCATATAACCATGTAAAAATTATTCACATTACCTGCATATATATATATATATATATATTGTATAGTAGCTACATGTAGAATATAAGTGCAATAAATGTACGTACATGTAGCTAATTACAAGAATATTGTATGTATTTTACAAATATTGCATCAATATTGACATACTATTGCGTCAATATTATAAAAATATAGTGTCGATGATGTTGGAATGTTATATATAAAAATTGTATATATCAATCAAAATTTTATGTATCGATATTGTGACTGGGTATATTGATGTTTCCATGTATCAACATTGTATCAACTTGTACCAATATTACATCAATATTGCATTAATACTGTAACAATGTTCTATTTACTATAGCAATATTACAATAATATACTCTCAATATTATTTAAATATCGTATCGATATTGCATAAAAAATCTAACAATATTGTATAAATATGGGATGAATATTAAAACACTTAAGTATCAAAATTATACGAATATTGCATCAATATTGAAGTAATATTGAATGAATATTTCAACAATATTGAAAAAATATTGCGATAACATTGTAATTGCATCAATATTGGATTAATATTGTATTAATATTGAATAAATATTACATGAATATTGAAACCATATTGAATCAATATTGCATAAATATTGCGACAATATTTCATAAATATTGTAACCATATTGTAACATTATTGCATGAATATTGTATATTACATCAATATTGTAACAATATTTAATCAATATTGAAACAATATTGCTCCAATATTGTAACAATATTCCTTCAATATTATAACAATATTGCTTCAATATTGAATCAATATTGAATCAATATTGCATGAATATTGCATCAATATTGTAACAATATTGCATCAATATTATATCAATATTCAATCAATATTGAAACAATATTTCTTCATTATTACAACAAAAAACAATATTGAATCAATATTGCATCAGTATTACATTAATATTGAAACAATATTTGATCGACATTGCATTAATATTGTAACAATATTTGCATTAACCGTTCATGAATACAGCATATTGTCTTAATATGATACAATATTAATAGAATATTGTAACAATATTTCTAACTATTTTAATTTAATTAAGCATGTATTTTATATGAAGCCCCTATACAATGTATAAGGGTAATGTATAGGATAATCAACTTTCTCATGCAAGTATTACATAGGTCTAATATATAGGATACATAATATATTTAAATGGGCATTCATTGAAATTTCAAATTGCCTAATGAACGAAATGATAAACAGGTATGTATTTTATTATAAACTGAAAATTTTATATTTATTGAAAAAAATCTGGAAATTTTAAATACATTAAATTGTAGCTTGTTTCTATTCAGTAACTATAATGAAAATAGAAGAAAAAGAATACTCTCGAAAAAAGAAAAAAAAAAAAATAGATTTAGTTATATCACAGAGTATCTTACATTCTTTAGTTATTCACTGCATTATGAGTTCGAATCAGTCTTCCATAAAATTTTCATTTGGCTCAAATTTTCAGGAAGGCGAACTTTTCAATGGATTAGTTTTAAACTTTTAAGACTTTCTAGAAACTTATAATAAGACAATAAAAATGACTGCTTAACTTTGTACGAAAAAATTAAAAAAAAAAATTATAAATTAAAAACTTTCTGAAAAACAATTTTATCATACATTGCTTAAAAATAAAATTTAAACCAGCGATTAATTTATAAAATTATAATTTTATATTTTAAAATTATTAAATTGTGATAAGTATAATGGCCTTAAAGACTACGAAAAATACCTTTTTGTAATACTTTCACATACAAAAAAAAAAAAAGCGAAATCAACCCGCAACCCGTAAAAAAAAGGAAAGCTAGAAAAACGAAAAAAGAATAAAAAGAAAATAAAATAAAAAAAAAATAAATAAATAAAAAAACGAAATCAGCAGAAAATTGTAAGAGTTAAATTCATCTAGCGCAACGGAGCAAAACACGTAATATCTTTTGTAAAGAAGTCGGTAAGCTTACGCTACAGGAGTTTGCCGCATCTGCAGCTTCGGCGGTAAGAGTAAAATCAACGGCGTGTGAGAGAAAGAGAGAGAAACAGAGAGACGTTAGTCCTCGCCTGCTTAATTAGTTTATTAAACTTGATTAACAAGTTTATTAAATTAGCTGTCAATAGCAGCGTGGGAACTTAGATTAAGTTTCGAGCTTGTGTGAAACGGTGGAAAACGTAGGCGCGTACTTTAGTAAGCATACTTTTCAGATTGGGAGAGACAAGAAAATATATCGAGTGACAGTTTACATAAGCGCTGGATTAGACAGTGATATTTGCGATGTTAAAATTTTTTTAAATTGTTCACGACTGCTCTATGGCAATGCGTTCATCGTAGCTTTCGAATCGAAATCAAAATGTATTTTTATTAGCATTTAAGAAAAGGCATTTTAATAATACGTAAATTTTCTTCTTGCGATAATAGATTTTATGTTTTATGTTAAACAAAAAATTAATTATCATTTTTTTCCCCGTTTTATGTTAATTTCTCTGCATAACTGCACGCGGATTACTAAAGGTGTCTTTTTTGTTTCGTAAGTTATAGTGGATGTAAAAACAAATTTCATTGTTTTATTGGCGAAAATTTTAAAATAATGATATTACAAAAATTGTCATTAAAAAACTTTACGCTTTACTTACATTATTTGATACCTGTTTTATATTTAAAATTCAATTTCTAATAAAAGTAAATGTAATAGATTTTAAATATCCATGAAGCATAACATGAATAAAAATTCAAAATTGATTTCTAAATTTAGAAAAATAAAAATTATGAATCTATTTTTAAGGTCTTTTTTTTAATTAATTAGCATTGTTAGATTAAAATTAATTTGCATATTACGTACTATACCGTATATCTTTTGATGTAAGACATTACTCTTTACCCTAAAATTGCTTACTTTATTCATTAAAATTATTAAAATAATTATTATTTTAACTAACCGTGAAACAGCCTTAAACATTCAAGCTTTGTTCCAATTAAAAAAAAAAAAAAAAAATCCGACATTCTACAAGCGCGACTTAAACAATCAACTATTCAAAACGTCGCAGTTCACTCAGCGTTGACAAATAAAAATTTACTTCCAAGCTCATCAAGCGTATTCGCGAACGTTGGAAAAAAAAAAAAAATAAATAAATAAATAAATAAATAAAAAATAAAAAAAAAATAATAATAATAAAAAAGAAGTCTAAGACAAATAAAGAACGTTAGAGGTTGAAATGCGCACAAGGGTAGCAAGCTTTCCACCGGTAACGTCGACGTCTGCGTAAACAATATGTCGGGCGTATAAAATGAGGAACGGATAGGAAAAAAAGAAAAGAAAAAAAAAAAAAAAAGACGTAGACACCCGTAAAACGCAGCAATTTCATATAATATAGTCTAAGCAAAATTTTTCGCTCGTTTATTACAACGCGTTACTTTCGCTTTACATTTAAAACGACGGCGGAGTCTACGCGATGTGTACGCCTTAAATAATTAAGGCGTTACTTTTTATTTCAATATGTAAAAATTATTAAAGAGTAACTTTAAAAGACGATAAGAAAATTAAGAAAATTATCGAGACCAATTGAGAGAGAAAGCGACAGAGACAGAGACAGAGAGAGAGAAAGCCGCGCAAGAGTAACACAGCGGGCAACGCGTTGCGCGATTTGTCGATTGGTGGATATGTATGTAGATATACATGCGCGTGTATTAACTAAACTCATTACGCATTACGAAGTTTGTCAAAGGAAAAGCGACACTTATTTCGCTCGTAGTCGGCGCGGTTTATAAGGAGAACGGCGAACTCGAATTTCCAGGGAAAGAGGCAATAGTTTCGCATCGTTTAATGAAATAGTTGACAAAGGGACGAAGGAAGTAACGGATCGAATGTTGCTGTTCGAGGAAAAGCTCTCGCTCTCTCTCTCTCTCTCTCTCTCTCTCTCTCTCTCTTTCTCTTTCTCTCTTTGTGTTTCTCTTTCCGCGTTCGCGCGGGTTCGATTCGAAATTCGCTCGCTTTCTCGGCTCGATTCCTCCTTTCCGTTTAATTAATCAAGAGTTCGTTCCTTTGATCGAATATCATTTCTCGTTTATTAATGGCTGTTTTAATTATTGTCTAATTATAAGAATATACATATAATCTAAGGGATATTGTCGACGAAATTTGTTACCTTTTATGAGAGAATGATTTTATGGTTCGTATGGTATATTAAAAGGCACCGATGAAATGAACTAAAAGAAAATTTAATTAATAATTGTTTATTGATAAATTTTAATGGTTTTCAGTAGAGTTTGAACTATTTTTTTTTATAAATTGAGATATTGCGTTTTTGTTTCTTCTAATTAAAATACTAGTCGAAAACGTTCATTTACAATTTATTCATTTATAAAAATTCTTTCAAAAAAATTCATTTACAATTTTGCAAATGCAATAAAATATAAAATATATTGTACTATTTTAAATGCGTTAACATTTTCAATATAAAAATTAACTTAATTCATACCGATTAAAATTTTTATTTTTTAACTTCAATATTAAATAACATATATAAATTTTACAATAATTGACTAACAAGACGAAATAAAAGGAAAGAAACAAATTGGTGTCGATTTAAATCTCGATTAGAAAAAAAAAAAGAAGAAGAAAAGAAAGTTTTCGCAAAATAAACGCTACAACAAGCCAACATAAACAAATCTCTCTAAGCAACACAAAGAGAGAGGAGGAAGAGATGCAAGGGACTTAAAACACCCGCATCCGAACCATCCATTATCAAATCCATCGGTGATGGCAAAGGGGAAAAAACAACAATAACACCACCGGCTTGAGTAACGGCAGCGGCAGCAACGCGATTATAATATATAAAGCTGCGCGCGTAGAGGCAAAGTTGCTTGGGCTTCGACAGCTTTTGCCGAAGGATAAGCCGGTAAAGGTGCTTTCCGATCCCGAGCGCAAAGAGGGATGAGGTAAAGTAGAACGGAGAAGAGAGCGAATGAAACACGTCCGGCAAGAAAAGGGACGTTATAGTTGTGTTTCTCTCGTGTTGTACGCTTCTGCTAGGAGATTTTGATTGGGTATTAGTCGGCGCGCTTGGTTATATCGAGAAAGAGAATGAGAGTGAGAGAGAGAGAGAGAGAAAATGACTTGGTCAAATCGAACTTTATCGATGAAGCGAAGTTTAGTTGGCAGAGTTGAATGAAGAAGTTGAATTTTCGGTGATACGTGTTTGTTTCCATTGTATGTTCGATTTTACGAGTTTAAAATTTTTAATTATGAACAAAATAATTATTCTATTAAAAAATAATTTTTGTTTATTGTATAACTTTAAAACTGTGTAACTAAAAATTATTTTCTTTTAAAAAATAATTAATAAAATTTTCTATTAAAAAAATGGTCAACATCTCGTGTTTAAATAAAATACATAATATAATTAACAACGTAAGCATTTAAGAATATTTATTTTAAATACGTTAAAATATATTAATTATAAATTATTTCAAAAACATTCTTTTTAACCCAATAATTTTAATAAAATAAATCGTTTGATCAATCGTTTTTGCTTTTATAAATATGTATAAAAATATATGAAAAATAAATAAATAAATAAATAAATAAATAATTAAATAAAATACAAGCGAACCATTAGTCAGAAAGCACGCGATCCTCGAAATATAAAATTCGGACTTACTTATTTTTCGCTCGAGAGCCGTTTGCTTTCAAAGTCACTCAGACGCGGCTGATGTCTTTTGACTCGACGGTGCGAGGAAGAAATATACGCACAGGTTGTTCGGCTTATAAAGGCAGGTGTTGCAAGGTTTGTGTGTGTGTGTATGTGTATGTATGTGTATTTGAATATTGCCGGTCTCGAAATAAAAAAAAAAAAAAAAAAAAAAAAAGGAAAAGGCGAAAACGACACGAGCGTTGGGGAAAAATGGCCCCGAAAAGGATAGAGGAACGAGAATAAATTTATAATTTCACCAGTGTATATAGATATACAATTGAATAGATGTATGAATAAAATGCACGTTTTTTAAAGGTATTTTTTGGACGGATATACAGAGACGCATTCAAAAATCAATGCTGAGAATTAAAATGTTAAAAATTGAGTTTTTTTTTTTAGAAGCTAAAATAAATATGTAATAGTAATAAGTTGTGAAATATAGTAAAATTTTAAAGAAAAAAAAAAAAAAATGAAGTAATTTAATTCATTATGAATATTAATTTACACTCAGTATAAACTATCCATTTAAAAATTTTATAATAAAGATAAAAAAAATTCAATATTAAAAGTACATTTTTTCAAATAATTCCAATTTAAATCCTCGCGAAAAGGATTACGCAGCCGTAATCTAAAGCAAAGGCCAAAATCGAGAAACAAGTAGCCAAGGAGGAAAAAAAAGAAGAAGAAGAAGAAGAAGAAAAAGAAGAAGCAATATCCCCGTGGCTTCACCGTGCGCGGAAAACTCAACCGAATCTAAAATTGACGAAGTGACGCGGAATAGCAAAGAAGCTCCGTAGCGGCGCACACCTCTCTTCAAACTCATCATCGAAGGAGACAATGCGAACTTGCCGAAAGAGAGAGAGTTGCCGACAGGCGAAATAACATTTGTATGCATTGCGAGCGGCATGAGAGAGATAGAGAGATAGATAGATAGATAGAGAGAGAGAGAGAGAGAAAGAGAGCGAAGCATAGGAACGGCAGCCTGCATCATCGTCATCCCCCTTTCTCGGTCTCTTCGTACCGTCGTTTCGGCGAGTCGTGATTACCACCGTCGTATTTTCCTCCCCGTATTCTCGCGTATGCCTTATAGTCTAATCCCGTAGGAAAATGTACCCCTCGCGTACGCTAGTGTGCCATAGCGAGGAAGAGACAAACACCGGCTGGACAACTGGAAAACATATCGGATCATGCTCGAATAACCACGACGCAGCGCAACGTTGCATACCCAAGTCGTCAAATTTTAATCCGCGAACTATAAGTGCATAATTGTAAGCGTAAAACTGTCCGGCTTTGAGAGATTTTCTTTCTTTTTTTTTTTAGCGTTTTCGCGACGAGTGCCTAAGATTTTTTTAACAGAACATTTTGATGGGTTGATATCTTTTTTCGTATTTGCAGTATAATTAAGAAAATGATGGTATGCGATATTTTGCAACGTTTTGAAGGAACTTTAAGTAAAACTGAAATTAACGTTTAAAAAGAAAACAACTGCTAGTCCACAGACGTATTTTAAATTTTAATTAAATTAAAAAATACGCTGGTGATGAAAAAAAAAAAAAAAAAAAAAAAAAAAAAAAAAAAAAAATTTGTTTATAGATGATTATACTGAAATATAATCAATATAACGTAATTGCAATAAAAATCAATTTTAAAATCACAAAGCCACTTTAAGCTAGTACTCGCATTAAATGAAAGTTTGCCCAAAAAATATAATTAAAATTTCAGTAGTTCAAGCGTTTTCATTTATTGCAAAAAAAAAAAAAAAAAAATAAACAAGGGGGTAAACGATATTTTACACAAAAAACAAATCATGTAATTAAAAAAGGGTTTTTTAACACGCGGTATATGGAAAATTGATGCCGTCGAACATTAATTTTCATATTTTTCAAACTTTAATACTGCACATCGTGATAAAAACTGTCGATTTTGTTCCTGAATAAAAACTACTTAAAAGCCATAAAGAGTGAAGGTCCCTTAATGAACTTTCTATCGAAAAAAAAAAAAAAGAAAAAAGAAAAAAGAAAAAAGAAAAAACGTAGTTTGAAACGATGTGAACCAGAACACATTGCAGATGCCCATGTTGAACTAGCTAGCAGGGCCGTATTATGGAAAATTTGACTCGGAATAAAAACGTTATAACGGATTAATTACCTTGCATAGTATCGGCTTGACAAAAACATAAATCCGTAAATGTATACTATTGATGGTTTAAATGCTTATTCTTATTTTTTCTCCGGCACACCACTATAGTTCCCATAAAATACGCTCCCTGGTAAGAGAACTAACTTAATAAGAATTGCTAATGTAATAAAAATTTTCAAAATGAATTTCCGTCAAATTTATTCATCCTTCATACACAGACTTGCAGTTCACATTCGCAATTAAAAATAAAAAGTTAGTCTTTCTTTGTCAAAAGCATAAGTTGAAAAAAAAAAAAATAAATAAAATGTAACAAAGTTTCACATTGCCCAGCAAAATCGAACAACTCGCTACGCACTTTTCGTCGTGCGACGAGTACGCAAGAAACGCACGGAGACACAAACGAATGGTTATACTTCGCGAAACAAAATGGGTTAGTCGAGCGGAGTTTTACCAGCAAGGACATTTTATCTCTCCAGTCTCTTTTTCAACGCTCAGGCGCGTCTATCGTGCCTTTTTTTTTTTTTTTCTAACGCGAATGCGTCGTGAAACGTTGTTTAGGTCGAAAGATAATTTTTAGAATGTGGGTTAGAATAGAGAGCCGGGGGTAATGAGTTTGTTTTTGTCGGATTAATTTGTTTTATAAGTGTTTTGAGAAAAGTTTAAGAGGGATTACAGATACACGCACACACATATATGTATATACATATATATATATATATACCTATTGCATTTTGCCCTAATATAATTGTTTTTGTTAAATATTCTTCAATTAATTTAATATTCACTTACTTAAATTTTAAAATTCAATATTCAATTAATGTAATATTTTTAATGTAGAGAAAAATTACAAAAAAAGAATTTAATATTTTTGTTATTAAATATTATTATATTAAATTATTTCATACCTTTTTTCATGCAGTATTGTTTATTTGTAAGAAGAATGTACATACCTGAAAATAAAGAGAAATTAAATATTAATATCATTATAAAATTTTTTAAAAAATTTTTCAGAATTATTATATTTGTTATCATAATAATTTCTATTATAAATGCATAAATAAGATTTTTTAAATGATAATAATTAATATTTCAATCTAATGTTTTTGGAATAAAATTAACAAAATTTCTTTCAAGTAATTTATTGGGAAATCAATTTTCTTATTTATTTACCTTACAAAATCAAATTTTTAAAACGTAAAGGAAGAAAATAAAATTTCATTAAAGTATCGATTCATCCGTCGATTTTAAAAAAAACTTGACTTTGACTCTGACTTTTTCCACATTCATCAATCAGGTCTTATCTATTTGACCGAGTTTAAGGTTACCCAATTTAACTTCGATTATTTCAAAATTTAAAAAAAAAATTATTTTTACATGGAAATTTAAACGATATGTGAGTTTTCAATTTGTAAAAAAAGTACCAAAGTGATTATTTCCTTCACACAAACACTTTAAATACTATATTTATTGGGTCATTGCATTAATAGTGGTACGTTATAAAAAAATAAATGACAAAACGTTAATAATACAAACTTATTTATTTAGTCGCACAAATCACACTAGTTAGGAGTGAATGAAATACAGCAACAAAGAAAACAAAAGACGAAAGGCAAACTTGTCAGAACACGTTCAATGATAGTACGATCGTATCATGACTTATGTAATGACCCAATAATTGAGATCATTTTGATTGAGATCATAAAATAGATAGTATAAAATAGATATTATAAATTAATTTATAAAATTATTCTTTAATTTTAATTATTCACCAAATAAATCACAATGGCCATCCATTCGTTCACGCTAAAATTAACGCCAACGCTTTTTCATACCAACAAACCAACCAATCGAGCATCTCACTACAAACGAGACGAATTCATCGTCTACTCTCAAATTATCGCCGCTTTGCGCGTTTATTTTTTACGAAACGCGGCTCCGCGATTGCGTTTATGCAACGTAAAGATCGCGGCTCCTACAAAAGAATCGCGTCGGCGTCGTTATAATCACCGATCACGCGATGAGCAAAAGATTGAGAAAGAGAGAAAAGAAAGATGAAAAAAGACAAGAGAGACAGAGAGAGAGAGAGAAAAGAAAATTTGGAGCGCAGCTTTACGTCGGCATACGCAGCTTCCTAATTGGTACGCGGGCGCCTTTCACAATAACTCGCGCGGCGGCACTCGGACAGACGCTCTTTTTCCCACGTTCTCGCGTCTCTCCCTCTTGCGAGTACCGGAAAATAAGATTTATATATATACACACACGCACACAAACACACATTAGATTGGCGACCGGTAAAGTTAAAGCACGTCGCTTAAAGTTGGAAGGTTTTAACTATTTAAGTTACGCGGGAGAGATGATTATGATGAGGTAGTATTGGCTTGTTTTTATCTTTCTAAACGAGGAAGTAAAAGGTTACAATCGATTGGTTTCTCGATCTCGATTGAGTGCGGCGTAAATTTTTAAAAGTAATGGATTACGATAATTGTTGTATCTTCGTAACGACTTGGAAAGATTTTTTTCACCAATCCGTATACATGTGTAATTAAAATTTTTTATTACGGCCGTTGAATTACGCACTTATGCAGCTAACGTAAAATAATAAACAACTACTATCATGATTACGTGAGCCGTAGTCGTAAAGATACGTACGTATGTCTTTAAAAGGAATAAGCGTTTCGAATGCTTCAAAAATAATCGCGAGGAAAATGACTTCATTTGGCCAAATTGGTGTTTTTAAAATTAACCGTAATTGAAAAATTTACGCTGCGTAAGCCAAAACCATTTTAGATTTATTGTAAACCTTAAAATTACGGTAATTTTTTTCTTTTTTTTAGCGCGTGCAATCATTCCTTCTCCTCTATGAAATATTCATAAAATAATTGAAATCAAGTAATCGACCAATTTATTTGAAAACGTTCGAAAATTTTGAATGAACACGAGTCATTCATTGTTAGATTTTGTAATTTAACGCTAACGTGAATTATGACAAAGTAGCAAATTAAAAATAAAAAAAAAAATAAAAAAATAATAAAAAAAAACAGAAAAAAAAAAATAAATCAATGATACTTTTAAGGCTGCATACATTATTCAATAATCATTACGATAAAGAAGAAAAAAAAAAAAAAAAATGGCATAATGTCACCCAACGATTATTAACCGTTGGATATAGCAGCAGCGCTTGTAAAAAGTAATTTTGCAACGTTCGTATGCGAGAGCGTAAATTATTTAATGTGAAAGCGCGATGCGACCGCGAGTTGACGCGTCGACTACTGGCGATCGTCGATTATGCACATCGTGTATGTGCTGACGCGTACATACGCGCGCCATGCTTCTGTCGGTTATCGGTAAATTATGCAAGAATAAATAGTACGCATTAATTTTTAAAGGTTTTTGTGTTATGTGTACACTTTAAAGAATTTTTATTTGTTTATTTCATGATTTTTAATTTTTTTGTTGTTTTTTATTTTTTTTTTTTTTTCTTTTTTATTTTTAATGTTGAAATGCGCATTTGTTTGAATTAATATTTTTGTAATAAATATCAAAACGTTGTATTTTTTAAAACCAATTTCAGTACGAAAAATGGGAATTATTATAATCAGCCTTAATGCCATATAAAATTGTACTTAAAAGTGCGTTCGAATATTGATCAATATTTAACGGACTTTTAATGGATATAAATTAATAAACAAGATTTTTGAAGAGAGGATTATGTATAAAAATAAAATAAAAATCGTTTTATCCATTAATATATCATTAAATATATATCTCAATTTATATAAAATAATTCATGTTAATATCAGTTCACATTTATAATATTTTTTCCTTTAACTATTTAAATTTCAAATTAAAAAGTTAAATTACATTAATGTTTAATTGAAAATTTATTCTAATCACAAAAAATTTTGATGCGTGGGCATTTTTTCGATTCACGGTTTGAGAAAATTTGAATATTTAAAGAATTTAATGGAATTAATCAAAAAAAAAATATTGATTTGAATTTTCTAAAAAAAGAAATAAAATAAATTTAGTTAAGGACGCATTATAGTTAACGTATAATATATAGTGAAAATTTTTTGACGAAAAATTCTCCTCGACAAAATCATTTTTATTCGACGAAAAAAAGAAGATAACTAAATAGACTAAAAAAGAAGAGAAGACAAGAGATTTCTATCATAGCTTTTTCACAATTCCCAGTAGCCTCAACCTACAATATAAATTCATTCGGCGCGTCATTCTGTCAACTAAGCAAAATCCAAACATTCGGCCTTCGAACTCACTCTCACTCTCTCTCTCTCTCTCTCTCTCACTCTCCGAACCGATACTCAATCAAACGAAACTTTCAGACTCGTCGGTGCATAAATTACAATTGCCAAGGTACAGCAAGCCAACGCACGCATATATACATAAAAGATAACACTTGCGCGCAGCGTATACTCCGAGTGAACGTCAAACATACGTACGCACATCGGTCATCCTCTCCGGTCATTTGCGCAAAATCCTCTCCCTATCTATCTTTCTCTCCCTATCTATCTTTCTCTCCCTATCTCTCTCTCTCTCTCTCTCTCTCTCTCTCTCTCTCTCTCTTTCTATTAGCAAAAGGTTTCATCGATGGTAGTAGCAGTAGCAGCAGCGGCGGTATATAGCTTAGCCTCTACGAGAGAGAGAGAGAGAGAGCGAGAGAGAGAGAGACAGGCGCGTCTTTATTACGCATGCATGACGAAACGGCGATTAAAATGCATGTGCATGCGCGCGGTTATATTGTCCTAGGCGCAAAGGAGTTATTGTACAATCTATATACATCATGTATATATGTATATCTCTCACTTGCTCGTATGTGTGCGTATGTACGCGAGCGCTATGAGAAAGTGGAATTAGCTCGCGCGCCGCTGCGGCACGTCGCTCGCGCACTCTTTCATTCTCTTTCAATCTGCCTCTATTTAACCTACCACCAATACCTCTTTCCCTCTTCTCTTTTCTTCCTTTGTTTCTCACCCTTCTTCCGTCTCTCTGTTACTCTTGTCGCGCGCTTTTCGGATTTATTTTTCATCTTTTTTTTCTTTTTTTTTTTTTTTTTTCGCGAACGCGCGTTTCGATGCTATGTGTGAGCTCCGTGTGTTTCATTGTCGGTTGTTATTCTTGTTCGGATTTTCCCAATTTTTGTTTTTTCGTATATTCTTTTTCGGTTTTGGTTACTTTTTTTTCGAACTGAGTTTTTTTACAAGAGAGAGAAAGAGAGAGAGAGAGAGAGAGAGAGAGAGAGAGACAGAGAGAGAGAGTATGCGTCTTTTGGCACACTGCCTCCATGGGTGAGGAATTGGAATAATCGCTCAATCAGCGCGTTGCCACTACGTTCCCGTTGCAACAACTCTAGATTGCCCTTGGTGTAACAAACTTTCTGGGTCCCTTTTGTGAGAGTCGCTACCGTTCTAAATGGCTCCTGGCTTAGCGGGCCAGTATCCGAGAATGAGACCGGACGTTGAAAACGGATGCGAGCCCATGGCTGTAGACCTTATTTATTCTTCCTTCATGCAAAAAAAATTCTCAATAACACATTCACAATCACCCCTTTTACATATTTTATAAAAAAATCTTTATGCATCATTTCTAAACCGATAAAAGAATTAACTTGATACAAAAAAAATAATTTAGAAAAAATAATTTACAAGAATTTCATTTTAGATTAACGTGAGTAGATATATATATCTACTGAATTAGAATGTATTTCGTATATATTCCTTCAAAAATAGTTGTATACTGTCATATTTATAAAACCTATTTTTTTTATAAAATTATACCTATACTTAAGAATTAAGTTCGATTGTAAAATTTAAAATTTAAATTTATTGAATTTTGTGTGTGTTTTTTTTTTTTTAATTTAAAATCGATCTAATTTATTGAAAAAATGAATTAATTTTATTGAGTTTAAATAAAATTGTCAATTAACAATAATTACTAAATAATGATTTTGCTTAAGAAGATACCGGACCAATTATAGTAGACAAAATGCAAACACGATTATATTTGACTCCTGCATTAATTGATACAGAAACGATTGTCCATAAGCACGCTATTTGTAATAAAGAGTATGCACAAACATTTAATTGGTATTTTTAATCATATAAATTATTAAAATAAACTGATTTACTGCAATATTAAAATTAAGATGAAATAAAAAAAATTATTCAATTTTATTTAGTTACAGTAGTTGAAAATAAGGTAAAGCTCAAAAAATCAACAAATTATGGGTAACGAAAAAAATTTCTCAGTTTTAGACGCTATCTTGGATCCACCATATTGGATCATAATTTCTGAAGTTCATATTTTATTCAAGTGCACGATTTGATCACTTTTAAAATTGATTGAACACTGTTTTCAGTGTCAAAATGTCGCATAAAAATAAATTTCCTCAAAATTTTCGTTTTTTTTTTTCATTATTTTTAAAAAGGAAACACGTAAAAAATTTTTGGGGATTTTTTAAGCAGCACCATTCGAAAGAGTGCATCTAAAAATAGCATACATTTTTTTTTCACTACTTTGATCTAAAATCTCTCATTCGGAGCATTTTGAGATCGCTGATTACGAATCCGATGTAATAATTTTTAGTTTTTTAAATCCAAGATAGCGAATCCAAACTGGCAGACGAAAAAATTAAAAAATAATGTTAATTAAATTGAAAATGTTTACTCGGGTGTTTTCGGTATTGCTGATTACGAATTAGATGTTAGAATTTTGTTTTTTTTGAATCAAAGATGGTGGATTCAAAATTAGAGGATTTGTAATCAGTGACTCAGAAAATCACCGGGTAAATATTTTCAACGTAAAATATATTATTTTTAAATTTTTTCGTCTTCCATTTTAGATCCACCAACTTGGATTTAAAAAAATCAAGATTCAGACATCAGATTCGTAATCAGCACTGGTAGCTCAAAGTTTCTACACTAAAAACTGGCCCTAAATATTTCTGAAATGTAATTTCGGAGTAATTCTGAGAAAACCATCAAAAATTAATTTTCCAAATCAGAACTGCTCTTAAAAGAAAATTTGCGGACTTCAAGAGTCGTTTCTTTGACATTTTTTATATTCATTATAGAGCTTATTTTAAAAAATTAATTATAATATTATTATAAAAATCAATTAACTTTTATAATTTTTAAGATGTAGCTGATGTTTTTGTGCCTGTTAATCTGAACACATTCGCGTTAATATTTAATTTCGTGTAAATCATATTAACCAATAATCCAAGTATAACCCAATTAGAATAACCCACTAACCTAATTCAAATAACCCATTAACCCAATTCGGACAACCCAATAACCCAATTAACATAACACAGTAACCCTACTAGAATAACCCATTAACCCAATTCGGATAACCCATTAACCCAATTCGGATAACCCATTAACCCACTTCGGATAACCCATTAACCCAATTCGAATAACCCATTAACCCAATTCGGATAACCCATTAACCCAATTCGAATAACCCATTAACCCAATTCGGATAACCCATTAACCCAATTCGGATAACCCATTAACCCAATTTGGATAACCAATTAACCCAATTCGGATAACCCATTAACCCAATTTAAATAACCCAATTACTGAAATAGAACCAAAAACCAAAATTTAACACAATAATTCAACTATAACGCAACTACTATATAACACATCGTTCAATAAGTCCCGAGACTAACAACGAAAACAACATTTTTTTTCAAAAATCATTTTTATTCATCAATATAATCTCTTTTTAGAGTGATACAATTTTTCCAACGCCTTTCCAACATTTCTATACCATGTTTATAGAAGGATTTATCCTTTGCTTCAAAATGGGCAGTTTCGGCAATGACCTCCTCATTCGAGCCAAATTTTTTTCCCTGGAGCATTTTTTTGAGATCAGCAAAGAGCCAGTAGTCGCTGGGGGCTAAATCTGGCGAATACGGGGGGTGAGGAAGCAAATCAAAGCCCAATTCGTTCAATTTTGCCATTGTTCTCATGGACTTGTGGCATGGTGCATTGGTGCAATCGCGGCACCCACTTGGAAAAAACCTTTTTCATGCTCAATTTTTCATGAAGGATTGTAAATACGCTTCCAGATGATCCAGATGATATCTGTGTCATTTCTGCAATCTCACGGACCTTTACTTTGCGATTTTTTCTCACATTTTCCTGTATAACAGCTTCCAATGGCCTACCCGAACGTTCTGCATCGTTTGTGTCCGTAAAACCACGTTTAAACTCAGCATACCAACGACAAATCGTTGGTTTGGATGGAGAGAAGCCCGGGAAATGTTTTTCAAGCCATTGCTGGGCTTCTACGGTGTTTTTACCCATTAAAAAACAATGTTTTATCAACACGCGAAACTCGCTTTTTTCCATTTTTCAAACAAATTACAAAGTGACTTTACTCTAACCTCGATAACTCTGCTGTCTGTAATCCGATCGACGTGAAATTTTTACACGTTTCATGTAAAGGTTCGCACTCTATGGAAACGTGGCCAGTTTGGTACTACTAGCACCATCTCTGGGTTAGTCTCGGGACTTATTGAACGATGTGTTATATATATATATATATATATATATATATATATAGTAAGAGTAATGCCTCCAACTTTTTGTCTTCGAATTTTTTCGGCTGTCCAGAGCGAGGCTTGTCTTCAACGCTTAAGTGTTAATAATTTATTTTTATTTATTGTATATATATATATATATATATATATATATATATATATATATATATATATATATATATACAATGAATAAAAATAAATTATTAACATTTAAGCGTTGAAGACAAGCCTCGCTCTGGACAGCCGAAAAAATTCGAAGACAAAAAGTTGGAGGCATTACTCGACGAAGATCCGATTCAAACGCAAGAGGAGCTTGCAAAACTAAAATTCTATCCAACAACTAATTTATAACGTAACTACTATTATATTATCATAAAATGCATCAACCCAAGTATAAGTCATTAACTCAAATAAGTGCAAATCATTGACACGGAAATTGAGGGATATAAAAATAATTCCAAATTTTTGGGTGATTTTCAACAGGCTATAACTCGGGAAAAATAGTCGCATTGCAAAAAGAAACGAAGGTAGCTCCAAGTTTCTTCTTTCAGAACTGGCCATAAACATTTTTGATTATACGAGTATACAATTCCGGAGTAATTCTGAGAAAACCACTAGAAATAAATTTCCCAAATTTTCGCTTTGCTTAAAAAAATTTTCCTATTTCAAAAATTTTGTCTTCACTATTATTATAATTTTAACAAATTTAATTATCATATTATTGAAATAATCAATCGATTTAAATTATTTTTTATTATGTAGTTGATGTTTTATGCCCATGTTATTCTATATACATCCGTGTTAATATGTGACTTTTAGAAAGTTGGACATGGATCACTTCACATTAATTAGTGAATATTCTGATAACGATAAATCACTTCAGCTTATTATATTTGAATTACTTATCATTGCTCTTTATTTACTTTGCCAAACATATTTTTATGTTGTGTATATATATATATATATATATATATATATATATATATATATATATATACACACGTTAATATAAAATCAAGACCTGAAATTCTTCAATCAAGTAAATATTTTTCTCTAAATCGATCACAATTATTTTTCTTAAATCAAGCTAATTCTTCCATCGGTGTATCCTCAAAAACAAAATTCCACTAATTTTCCTCCTCCGTAGATTGAATTATTTTGTGTACTCTTTGATACATGCAGTCCATTTATTCTAGCATTGTCTCGCATTCGAATCAGACATTCTTCTCGCTCTCTGGAATTTAGCCTTCGAAAGACCATCGGCGAATTCAAGAAACCTGAAGCCACATTTGTCAGCATATTCAGAGATTATTGCCTGATATAGGAGCCAGTCAACTTTATCCATAAGCCACATATTAGAAGGTGCATAGGTATTTTCATTAACTCGTCTTTTTAAACTTACCAAGAGCAGAGTGTGGTCACTCAGATACCAACAATTCCTGAACATCTTATTCAATCGAACAATCGACTCTCCGGATGTTGGTCAGAGTGAACATAAATGTCATTCTTACCAACAGGACCGTCAAAGATATATAACACATTCCTATCCTCACTCTGCACACAAACACAATACATGGATACAACATACATCTTTCTAAAAATTTTTTTAATCCAAATACGCACATCACTCACTATCATTGAATCTTCATGCACCAAACAGCCAATATCACCACGGCGTACTACATGGGTTTAAAGTTTCCAACGTTGGAGTCCAACGAAATTTTTTAAAAACTGTTTTCATTTAAAATTTATATTTATATTTTTATAGTCTTAATGTTTTATAGCATAACCAAATATTCAGATACGGATTTAAATATAATTTGTAAATTTTTATCAGCTTTATTTAAATGAGAAAAATTATTTCGTTGTACTCTAACGTTACAAACTTCGGACCCATCATTCTACATCAATCGCTTTTCCATTCGAACTCACTTGCAATACACATTCACCCAAATCGCACATTACAGCATACGCCCTCTGACAGTTAAGTTGCATTTTTCGAATAGAGCATTCATCCATTACGATGCACCCAATAACGTTGCCCTCAAACGTACAAATCTCCACACGTGCTCTGGGCATTCATGTGATCGCAGAGTGGGTCACACTCCGTCTCCGTGTTCTACAATTCCCGTAACTCGGAACCGCGCAAAAAATGCCCATAACCTAGGCATGCGAAGCACCTATTAACTCTCTCATACTCACTAAGACGGTACACACCTTATTCAATATACACTCTGCGTTCAGCCGGAAGAGCGTTTCTAACCTTACAATACGCACACCTTGGCTAAACGCTTTTTTCGCAAACACATCACACACATTCTTTGCATACACATCTTTTAGAAATCTTACATGAGATCATTCGCTTCGACACATATACCCTTACATTCATTTTTCCAAACATTCATTCTTTTTCAGACATTCAGCTTTTTTCTCATTAACTGTTTCAATTAAAACACTACCATCACGAACATTTTTAATATTCTTTACTCTTACATTCACACTATTATTCATGTTTTTCATCACTTTCTCTCTTATCATACCATTCGTCTCATTCGCATTACCTCTTATATTACGGCAAAGCTGGGCCTCTTCTTTATATATAATATGTTACGCTTACATTTAATACGTGCACTCCCATGGCAGCTGATAACACGAATTGCATTGGTCTAGCTTGTCCCGCCTCCATATTAGAATAAGACACACTCATTCTCTGTCTTTCACGTTCTTCAAGTCGCCCTTTCAATTTCACAAAGTAATTTTGTCGAGCATTTCTTCATACGAAGTAACTTTTTGTAAATAACATCACATGCGTACTTGCAAATTTTATGCGTTTCAACATCAACATCCACACAATCATCTATCCATGATCTATCTTACGTTTATTATCGGAAACATCAGATTCGGCTGCATTAATTTTATTCAACACCGACACACACACATTCATAGCCATGCAAACTATTTCTAACAATAATCACAGAAACTATTTCACTAACCTGTGAAGCTGCATCTGAATGCTCCTCTCCGCATCTCTCGAATTGGAAGCCGACCCCGACCGAGAGTTCTCAGACGAATGGAAGCCCTCATGAAGCCGCTGCAACTTCCTTCTTTGATTTCCATTTATTCCCATTATAAATGGGGAAGAAATAGAAAAATTACACTTGACGATTGACACTTAAACGAGGAACGGCAGGAACACACAACATCCTTTAGACACTTAACACTAACACCGCACACGCAATTAGCGAGAGCACGTTTAATTAAAGTCGAAAAAATAAAAAAAATAACTTATTTTTTTCCGAAATTTTTTACGCACTCTCAAAATATCGTGATAAATCGAGAAAAATCGAACGCGCACAAAAAAAATTTTAAATCAGAAACTGCGCAGGCGCAAAAGCCAGATTATCCGGATGCCACGTCCACTTTTGGCCAGTCACTCGCAAATAAAAAAAAGCACTTATTTCAAAAAAAAAAAAAAAAATAAAATACCGAAAAATATTTTACAAAAACAATTGTAAAAAAAATAAAAACTGAAATAATAAAAAAAATTTACTATGTTGAAAAAAAGACGATATTAATAAACACTCGAAACAACCACCGAACGAAAGGGCGCAGCATGGCCGATGCTCACTCCTCAACGGTCGAAGAAAGAATGCCGAGGTTAAGTAATAAATGTAAATCTCAAATATTGTTGAAAATTTTGTACACATACGAATTTTATAAAATGGTTTTAAGACGAAGCGTAGAAAATAATAGTTATTAAAGTAATACGTTCTCGGCTCAAATCGGAGACCGACAATGTAAACAAAGTCGCGCGACAATGAAATTTTCGAGACAATGAAAATTCTTTCGTTCAATTCACAGAAATTAAACAAAACAAATGTAAAATGAAAACACAATGAATTGTAACTAATTTATAACATTGATAAAATGTTTGCGATTTTAAATTATTGATAAAATGTATGAAAAAATTGAAAGTCTTGCGAAAGAATACTAAAACGAGATATAAATATTAATATTTCAATTAAAGAATTATATTTTATTAGAAAATGAAAATCTTGGATTATTTTTCAAAACCACAAAGCGAACCTAACAATTCAGTAAAAACAAATAATTTTAAGTAAGACTCGTATAAAAATCTGTTTCAAGAGAAAGTTAATTCTACGTATAATTGTTTTTTTTTTTTATACAAGACAGATCTGTTAACAATTGTTACGTTTTATCTTTGTAAAACGTGAATAGTTTAAAATTTAAAACAAGATATTAAAATCATAAAGTGATAAATTTACATATATTCAACAATATTCGTTATGAATGCAAATAAAAAGAAACAAAAAAATGCACACCTATAAATTATGTGCATTCATAAATGTAAAAATAAATTTAAAAGCATTAATAATTAATGTTAAAAATAAATCTATCGTAAAAAAAAAAAAAAAAAAAAAAAAAACTAAAGTTTCAAGTTAAAAATGATTAGTTTTCAGTTATTCGATTATTTTAAATAACCTATCAATATTCTTATTCATAATTAGAAGCGTTTTATTCTGTTATCTGCTACAAAAAAAAAAAAAAAAAAAAAAAAAAAAAAAAACCAATAAACATCTGCTTGTAAATTTAAAACAATTTTAAAATTTCAAGTAAAAGCATTTATATTAAAATTTAGAAAGATAAAAAGATATTTCATTACAACAATAATTATTTAAAACATATTTTTCAATAAACAATAAATACCACATTGCAAAATGTGAAATCGTATAAAATTTTAAGTATACATGGACGTTGCTTTTAACAAAAGATATTGCGTTAAGTCGTATAAAAAAATTTCATAAAAACCATATTGCTTAGGACATATTATATCAGCAAGTTTAAAAGTAATAAATTATTTTTGACAAGTGAGCGTTTCATCATGAAATTAATATTCCAACCGTTATACAGCTAGTCTTTTTAAAAAATAAGTAAAAATTAATCATAATGAATCACTAAACGTTTTTTCACACAAGAAGTTTTAATAGACTGACTTGTTAGATTAAGTAAGGATAGAAATAAAATGTAGATTTATATTTTGAAAATTTAATGTATCTTTACAACGGCGATAAAGAAATTTATAGTTACATAATTACATGTTAAGTAATACAGTGATGAACACAGGTGGAATGATGGACTTATTCAATATGCCATGAGAAAATTAATTGTTATTTAATTTATAATAATAATAGCTTTTATGTAAAATATTGCTAAACGTTCCGAATTAATTTTACTTTGTACAAAAGTTTTTATGTTAATTCATAGGGAAAAAATAAGTTTGTGCGTTTTACAGTTAAAATTAAGACAAATATTCTTGTAGTATGTTTTTGTATGTTTTGGATGTAAATTGTAAGAAATGCAAAAATTACTTTCTTTGAGAAACAATTTTTCCGGTGTAATGAAAACGGTTCTCTAATTCGAGGCGTGCCAAAGTATTTTGAAATAATAACATTTCAATTTGACGTACGCGGTTTTAACCATTCAAATCTTTATTATAAATTCGAAAAGAATCGTTAAATAATTAAAATTTTAAAGATAAGTTGTTTAAAATTTAAAGAAGCATTAAAAACTAAAGATAAAACAGTTACCGGAGATAATATTACCGACGGTTAAATTAATCGATTAAAAGATTATCACTCAATAAACGTCAGCTCCGAAATTAAACCGTGCACGGCTTACGCACATTTTCACAATAATCCAATCTATTCGTTCACCGTAACCGCATCAAATCTCTATCTCATCACAAGTTAAAATAAGAGAAAACAAAAAAAAAAAAAAAAAAATATGAAACAAAAATCAAAAATTACCGAGAAACTTAACTCTCGCTGTAATAACTTACATTACTCTCTTGCTTATATTACTACCTTTGCGCAACTGTTCATAAAACACACATACACACACACACACACACACACACACACATACACGTGCGCGCGTATATACGCATTATTGTTTACGCAACCGGAGCGTCGTTTATGCATATTTACCCACTTATTTCTTCCGCACGATTTCGCGCTCGCGCGCATTCATCGCGGAAGTTGCGGGCGATTGTGGTGAAAAAAAAAAAAAAAAAAAAAAAAAAAGGAATCCCCCTCTCCTCCCCTCTCCTTTCTCCGGTTTTGTGTAGCGCGGAAGTTTGTCCGTTTTCCATTCCTCTATCTGTCTCTGTCTCTCTCTCTCTCTCTCTCTCTCTTTTAGCTCGAGTGCTGGTAATGGAGTTACGTGTTAAAGCAACAGGTTAAGCCCTGGATTACCGATGGCACTTTCTTGTTGACGCGTCGTCGTCGGCTCTATTCTGCTTCCCGTTCGGCCGCGCTCTCTCTTTCTCTTTCTCTCTCACTCTCTCTCTCTCTCTCTCTCTCTCTCTCTCTCTCTCTCTCTCTCTCTCTCTCTCTCTCTCTCTCTTGCTTTCTCTTATAAGCGATCAAATAGAGATTATTTGGCATATTTGAACTTTAGATTTTATCATTTATTAAGATTTTTATTGTTTTTTTTTTCTTCTTACAATTAATTTTTTTAGCTACACGAACATTGTACTTTTAAAATATATACACATAATTTTATGAAAAAATTTTTTTTAAAAAAAAGAATTACGACCATTTATTATAAAAGAATTAAGATTTTCAATTTTGTGAAAAACCTAACTGTACGGATAATTGAAAAAAAAAAAAAAATTAGAACTATTTGAAATTAAGTTTCTTATAGCTTAAATACTATTAGCTGCGATACGCTAGATATACATACAAAGCGCTCCGTTTCAATTATTCTAATTACATTTCTAATAAAAAGCTATTTTTCTTATCTTTTTTTTTTCCCCGAGGAAAAAAAAAATTTTTATAAAAATGATTCTATAAAAATTTTATAAAATTCTTTTTCGTGAGAATTAACGCATACTATCGATGACTTTTCCCACAATGTAATCATTATAACATTTGAAGGAAATTAATGAAGTTTATAAGTCGATCTGCTCCGTTTATAAGTAAGCAAAGCGCGTTATTATCTTTTCATCGGTAAATAAAAAACATCAAATGAATCAACATTATACGAAAAATATTTGAAATCTTAAATCTCGATAAATTAGAATATCTTATGAGATCTTTCAATGTAAGGAGAATTAATTTAATGCAAATACAAATGCATAGTCAAAACATTAAAAAAAAAAAAAAAAAAAAAAAACAGGTTATTTGAAAATGGCCATAGATCGTGAGAAATGTAGACAAATATTCAATATATTCGTTTATCTTTTATGAATTTCAAGATGAAAATGTGTTCACATTTCATTATTAAATTGCAAGCTTATAAAATTATAAAACAAAACGTTTTTAACTTTTTTAACGCCATTATTATAAAGTAAGACGGTAAAAAGATAGAGAATATTTTTTTTTTTTTTTTTTTTAATTTAGATAAAATAAATAAAATGTAATATTGAAATTAAGTTAAAATTCTCGTGCTTTTTTTTCCGTTGTTCCAGATGCGGGTAATGCTCAATTTATTGCATAAAAATTTCACATTTTTTTCTAATTAACTCCGGGATAAGAAATGACAAAGTGAATCATAACAAAATTTTTTTAATTTAAATGTCAAGATAATTTTGACCTTTTAAATATTTATAATGAAAAATTGAATAGTCTGCGCTTTAGAAAAACTTGATCGATCAACGATAAAGGACAGAAGAAGGATATTAAATTATCTTTAGTTCTAAATTTAAATTTTTATTTTTTTTAAGAAAACTTTTATGCTAAATATTATTTTTACATTATTAATTTATTAAGAGATAATGTTATAAAGTTTTATCAAACCATCACAGTCACACATTCAACCAAGTAAAATTCGTTAAATAAAACAATAAAACCAAAGAAATTTTTAATTATCATAATAAATCCATTAGTTGATAAATTAACAAAATCGATCAATCTCTAACACACGCGAAAGCTTACATATATACATGCGATCGTATCCGCGCATGTAAAACCCTATCGACGGTAAATTCGCGGAAAGGTCGCGCCAGTGTTCACAGAGATGCATCCTAGTGCTTACAGCGCGCACACATGTATACGAATATGCACGCATATTAATGCGCGTAAGCAGCGCTCGTCTTGCGCGTGGATTACGTATACGTATATAAGTGTATATATATATATATATATATATATATACACGTGCAGCGATCGGTCGATCACTATCTGGAAAAGCTCTTTGATAGCTGTCTCTCTGTGTATAACTCCATCACGTGGGTTATACACCGAGATATACATATATATACTCGCATAAAGCGAGGGGAAGAAGATTAGATAAGCTCGATAGGAGACTGCGACGCGATGTTTATCGCCCCCGCGCAATTGTATATACGTATATGCGTATAACGCGTGGATCGATGGATCTTTATATAAATGTCTATGTACGCGTGGCATAATGCGAGGAAACGCCGATGCTTACGAGACAAAGGATAACGCCTCGTTACGCCGTAGCTGGAATTAATATTGAAGGTTCGCGGGGTGTGTCACCCTACGGTGTTGTTTAGAAAATTTTTTGGCGTTTTTTTTTTTTTTTTTTTTTTATTAACAATCGTCGTCGAATGGCGCATTCTTAACGACGATGTAGATTTTATAATAAATTTAAATTAAAAAACTACTAGTACGTCGTTAATCTTCGCTTAAAATCCGAATTATTTTAATCAATATATTTATAAAAATACGATGAAATTCAAGCGAATGTTAAAATACAATACGAGCATAAATTTTGCTTATCATAGACAAAGGAATAAAAAAAAAAAAAAATTCTATCCCCAACGATTAATATTTTTCTCCTTAATATTGAATAATCACGGATAAAACACGATAACGAGGAAAAACCTTTAAAGTACACAGACTGCGTAATCGTCGTCGTTGACGTATTAAAATACAGTCCTAAAACCGTGAACGAGCATACGAGCGAATATTAATAATTTACCAAAAACGCGTTCACTTTGGAGGCGAGGAAGGAGATGTTGGTAAATAATGAAACAAGCATGGGGAGAGAAACGAATATATATATATATATAAACGAAACGAATAAAATAAGTTGGACGCGGAGTGAGGAGTATATGGGGGTTAAAGGCCATTTATTTATTCTTTTTTTTTTTTTTTTTTTTTTTTTTAAATAAAATATCTCACCGATAATTTCGGTTAAAGCGCTTTTGCGCTTCACGGCATATATAAAAGAACAACCAGCACGCGAATATACGCATGTACAGATAGTACACATCTTTTCGTACGCTCTCTTTTCCCCCGTTCTTTCTCTTTACGCTTATGCTGTTTGTGTTTCATCTGCCTGTTATGTATGTATCGAATATTCACTTGCGAAAAGACGTAAATAAGTATCAAAATTGAATAAATCAGCTGGCGGGGAAAGAGAGAGAGAGAGAGAGAGAGCGAGAGAGAAAGTAAACGTGGATAATCATCGCAACGGTAAGCGTCGATTGTTTCGAATTGACGTGAATCGCGTGTGTATACGATTACGCGATTCTTTTTCATTTTTACGTATACGCAAGGGGTACGATTTACTTTGTGTTTATTCTTTTTAATTTTTCATTATTTTTTATCGCAAATTTTTGTTTTTTATTTTATTTTATTTTATTTATTTTTTATTTTTTTTTGTATAGAAAATCACGCGCTGATGTTTCTATTTCGACTGTATCGTGTAGAGAATAAAGTTGTCGAGCGATAAATACGAATCAAGAGCTATTTTTTTATATATTTTTTTCATACGCTGGCAAAGGAAATACGAATTTTATGACAAAATTTATCGTTTTTATGCGATTGTTCTAATTGTGGCTTTAAATATTTTTTTTTTTTTTTTTTTCAAGTAGAAAAGTCTTGATTGAAATATAAAAAATATCACTTTGACTTTATCGTATCGCAAGGATTTGACAAGTTAATTGAAATAAAAACATTATATTTGCTCTTATTTTTATGTTGATTAAAAAATATTATATTAAAAATACATAAGAAATAATGTTGATTTGTACAAAGTGATTAAAACGATTGCGCAATTAACAAATTAGATTATTTTTGAATGTTTAATAAAATATCAAGATTTTATTAACGCTTTATTATATTCCTTACTATTATTACTTTAAAGTACTTGGTTCGATTGGCATTAATAATTATAAATTTGATTTTATTTTATTTTTTTGTATTTAAATTAATACTCTTCCTTTTAACGCGTACGTGCGTGCGTATGATCAAATAAATGAAAAAGAATAATGAAATTATATTTCGAAATTGGATACCGTTTTAATTATCGTAAGATCTAGTTATCATAATTAGCAATTTAGAACGAGTCTGTACGAGCGAGTATTACCTTTTCAATTGTGCGAGCCGAACATTCATCGGTACTAATTTCATAACGCAATTTAAAGTTTAATTTACAATCAAAGCTACGATGAAAGATATAAATGCTTATACTTAGAAAATTTATTAAATTTAGATTTTAACAACCTTTATTCGATCGTAATAATTGGTTTAAATTAATTAATGAAAAGTCAAAAAAATAACTAAATAAATAAGGCGTAAACGATAATATTCTTGTTGTTCAAAATGGAAAAATACGAAGCGAAAATTTTTTTCCGTCTTTCATATTCCAAGCAATAAACTTTCGGGTAATAAAAAAAAAAAAAAAAAGAAAAAGATGTACCTAAATGTATCTCTTAACTAAAGCAAATCATCCAAGCAGTCAGCAGTGCGTAACAGCTTGAAACTATTTAATTTCTATCTCTGTGACAATTTCATTCTTAAGCAAAAAGGAAAAAATGATAAAGACAGACAAAAACACAAGATTCTTAATTTCAGCACGTCTCTCTACCCCCCCCTCCCCCCCTCTCTCTCTCTCTTTCTTTCTCTCTGTGTCTCTTTTGCTTGCCGATTGACTGCGGCAATATGAAACACAAGTACGCAATTTTCCTCTCGTTACTGCAACTACTAAAGTAACCGAATTGTCCACGAAACAATATAAAATACACAACCGTCGTCTTCCTCTCGC
>OX465096.1:59048402-59088402 GCA_949987625.1 Chalcis sispes | reverse complement strand
CCGTTGGTTTTTGTCTCCCGGTGGCAAGACTAAAACGCCTTCTTTTGTAATTTCATCGTTTATATCTTCTCCGGAAGTTTTTAGAAAAAAAAAAAAAAAACGCTCTCTTTGAATCTCGCGTACACGCCGAACACGAGCCGAGGTTCTATACACGCGCGTCTCGGCTCGATTTTCTTCCTTCGCGATCGGTTAAAAGTATTTCCGAGGGTAAAAGGAGAGTGATAGAAAGAGAGAAAGAGAGATGGAATATTGACACCCGCGTGTGCGCGATAAGTAAGAGGCTCGGATTAAACGCGCAAAAGTGTTGAATGGTTGGGAGAGTTTGCGATTAAGTGTGCCGCCGTTGCCGTTGCCGCTGCGAATCAAAAGAGAATCAAAGAGAGGTGGAAGAAAGAGGAGCGAATGGGAATGCAATAAAAAACGACGGACTTTTATCGTTATTCTTTTTCGCGAGATGCTGGTATTTGTTACTTTTATTTCATAATGGATAATTTTTCAAAAATAAAAATAAATAAATTAGGAATATATGGTATTACAAGAGTTACTTATGTTTTTTAAAGTATGTTGTAATAATGTAACATTTAAATAATAAAATTTAATCTATATTGGAAAATTTTTATAATTTTTTATAAAAATATAACAAATTAATAACAAACATTTTTTTAAAAAAAATTTTTCAACATAAACAATTAAAGTTTCTTTTTTAATAAGATTATTATTAATTAACTTTAGAAACGTATATGTATATCGCATAATTACCAAGAATTTTTTCCTATTAAAGTTTTATTTAAACATAATGATTCTCTTAACAAAAGTCGTAAATTGGCGTTGCTTTTGATGTTATACTAAAAGAAAGAGCGTAATCATACTAATTAAGAATTACACCATATGTATAATTAATAGTACAAAGTGCGAAAGAACTTAACAAAGATCAAAGAATAATGTGCCAGTGTATATATGTACCTTTATGTATATGTGGGTATGGAATTAACGCGGAAATACTTTTTCTAACTTCGTTAGCTCAATTAATATCAAGTAAATTAAAAAGTTATCGTAGCTAATTCATTGACCAACGATACGTATCAAAAATTAAGTTTTTTTACTTAAAATATTATTTTTACCTTTTTTTTTTTTTTTTTTTTTTTTATATCAAAAATTGTTCATTATTTTTTATTAATTATAATTTAATTATTTACTATTTATGTATAAGTAAATACTGAATTTTTTTAATTGTTTTTTTTTTTTTTTCAAACTAATGAAATTGAATAGCCCATTTAAACGCATGTCACGATGAATGTCTGATAATTTCAAGAAAAAAAACAGAGATCAATTAATTCCTCGAATACATATTCCCAAGTCGTAATGTCGAACAACGGTCAGGACAACGATGCCAGTCGTCAACATCACCAGTCGTTCCGTCATTAAAATCAAAATCCAACGACAACGACGGCGCGCATCATCATTTTTCCATCGGTGTACTCGCAACCTCCACTCCCCTCCCCGTTCCCTCCCGTCCCTTTCATCCTCCCTCTCACCTATCGTCGCGGTTCACTCTCGTATTTTTTTTTTTTTTTTTTTTTTTTTTTCTCGACTCGAGAAACACACGCGCGTATACCGGAGGGACGAAGCGAGACATCGAGCGAGTTTTCGAGCCCGCAGAGGGAATCTATAATTGTTCTCGGCTTTTATCCAAGACCAGAAGCGAGCTTTCAATCTCAACGGCGAGTAGTCGTTCATTGATCACGAGAGCTACGCTGATCGAAAAGTGGTACACGTCGAGATGTAACGTGATGTGACTCTCTCTCTCTCTCTTTCTCTCTCGCTACAGAAATTTCTCCATTAATCAAGGACGCGGCTGACTCTTCCCTTGAGTTTGATGCCGTGAGCATCTGCGATTTTTTTTCTTCTTTTTTTCATTCTTTCTTTTTTATTCCTTTATTTTTTACACGATTTGATTGCGTTTGAAAGGGAGAGAAATTTTAGAATCGCATTCGCCTTCGAAGAGTGCCGAAGAAGCTAATGTTGATGTTGAGAAAGAGTTGGTTTACTGACGCGCGTCATTGTAATGCCGACGAAGGAAAATTTAACGAAAAAATTTGAATCACATTGAAATTTAAGCTTTATTAAATTTGACAATTTTAATTTACTTTCAAGTTTGATTCATTTATTTTTCACACGATGAATATTTCATGCGGGTATTATTTTTGAAAATATTTAAAACAGATGAAGGTTAAATTATAGATCAGGTATCAACTTTTTACACCTATGCATAATTGCGATGTTTTATTGAAATTTATAACTTAATTATAATTAAGAATTTTTATTTAAAATAATATTACTATATGACGAAATAAAAAGGAAAGAAAGTAATTGTAAAGTTAAAAAAATAAAAAAAAAAGCAAAACTTTTCTCGATAGTACTTTATTTTCCATTAAAACTTACACGTACAAATCCACAAATGAAAAAAAAAGAAAAAAAAAGAAAAAAAAAAAAGAAAAAATACAACACCAACGATTCGCGAAAAACAATCAACTTTTCTCGCGTAAATAAAAACAAAAAAAAAAAAAAAAAAAAAAAAAAAAGGGCGACGAGTTTCCGCGATTAAACAAAGCGAACGACGGCGCGGCGCCAACACCGCGACAATTCCAACGCGGCGCGGCCGCGATGTCATTCACATTTTCGAGCGAGCCGAGTAACAGCAGCAGCAGCAACAACAACAACAACAACAACTTCGCGGACAGGTGGTAACGTCGCGCGTTTCGAGGTGCGTCGCGAGTCGTGAAACTCGCGAGGTGGCGAGGAGAGCGCTGTGACGGTAGCGGCTCTCTCTCTCTCTCTCTCTCTCTCCAAAGTTGCAAGTGCTGTATAGCGGTGAAAATGGATATAGTTTCGTTGGTACGGGCCGTGAAGTCGATTACGTTCGTGCATGCCTGGAAGATGCACCTTTTTTTTTTTTTCTTTTTTTTTCTTCTTTTTATTTCTTTTTCTTTTTAATGTCGGTAATTAATGAGATTCAGTTTGCAATTTTCAGAGATAAACTAATTACTTTTGAAGTTTATTTGGATTTAATTACTATTTTGAAGCTTTACAACGTAAATTCTCGAAATAATTTAAGTTTAATTCTCGTATTAATTTTTTTATAATTGTCAACCTTTCAATTTAAACACAAAAAGAAAAGAAAAACAGAAGAAAAAAAAAAGAGAATGAGATAAATGTCAAGAATTATTTTCTCCTCTCATTAGACACCTTTTAAATTCACATACACTTAAAAAGTATAAATGTAAAAAATACGCTCATATAGACATAGAAACAGGTACTTCTCGCGTCGGACAAAGTACGTTGCATTGAATCAATACTTTCAGCGTAAACTTACTTCATTGACATAACGTTTCTCAATATTATTCCCTCCTTTCTCTATCCTACATAACCGGTTATCCTTTTGCACACAGGCATACGCGCGCTTGCACATCTGTGCGAAGAATAGAACAAAGAGAGAGAGAGAGAAAGAGAGAGAGAGAGAGAGAGGGGGAGAGAGAAAGAGAAAGAGAATAAACGACGAGACCAAGAGATATCCACGACCTCGGCACACAACGATAATGAAATACCCTCGGTGTCTCCTAGCTGCAAAGCTCCATCCTCCCTCTCTCTATGTATCTCTTTCTCTCTCTCTCTCACTCTCTCACTCTCTCACTCTTTTCTACTTCCTCTGTACACAAGCATACACGCAGACGTGCACTCGGAGAGCAATACCGAAAAGCTCATGGCGCCCGTTCGTACGCTTCGCTGACTTTATGACGTCGGCAGTACGCTGCTCGCTGTCACGGAAGCATAAAAGCACCCGAGGACTCGCGCAGGGCACGGCTCAACCGGGGGACAGGGGGGAGGGGGGGAGGGCGAGGAGGAGGACACTAAAAATAGGATAAAGAGGAAGTGAGCGAAGAGGAAAGTCGTAAATAGATAAGAAGAGAAAGAAAGAGGGGGAGAGAGAGAGAGAGAGAGAGAAAGACAGAGAGAAAGAGAGAGAATAGAGGAGAAAGGGAAGAAGGAGAGTTCCTTCGTTTAGCTAAACGAAGGGAGATACGATCGAGCTTTAAGTTTTTCTTCTCGAATGAGGAAAGAAAAGTTACCGGGGAAAGGAAGGGAAAGGAAGGAAAAGGTGGGAAGAAAAGAAATGAAAGGATATATAGGATCGACGTAGTTTCGCGCAAAGAATTTTAGAGACAAGCTCAAGTCACAAGAATTTAAAGACTTTCAAGTGCACCATCGGCTTGGTCCTCATTTCCTCGCGCTAATTGTTTTTCGTGCGAAATTCCGCTATTCTATGGTAACAATTGAAGTTTTGATTTACGATGTTTTTTCTTTTAAATTTAGTTTTGGGTAAAGGTGACGCGTCACTTGTTTTTTTTTTTTTTTTTTTTTTTTTTTTTTAATGTATCGCGATACTCGTAACGTTATTGATTAAGTTTCGAAAGAGCATCCGATAAAAATTGAGATTTAATTTTAAATTCGCGTTGCGCAAGTGAAAAATTAGATTACAAATAGGTTTTATACTTAATTTCAAAGTCACCGATTGTACTTTAAAATGTTCATATTATCGTATATATTATAGTAGTTTTTGAATAAAAACTCGTCATAACGCAATCTAGAATTTAAAATTTTTAAATCTGCCAGCACAACAGCACTACGCTACGATTTCAATGCTATATTAAATTAAACAAATCTTAAGAATAAATATTCTCCCGTGCGATCGCTGAATCCCAGCTGATCCTCGCGAATCGCGCTTATAAATAACCGTAAACGGCGATTTTACGACGTTTTTATCAGTGCAAAGCCCTGATTTTGTTGTTATTATTATCATTATTATTATTATTATTATTATTATTTATCTCTAAAAAACGCACCGAGAAAAGCCGAGAAAAGCGCGAGTGGCGCGTTGCGGAAATTCAACGGCACAAAGCAAAACGAAACGTATGCGTAACTTCTTTCGTTCGCAACTAAGTAAGAAGATTGAGAAAAATCATTTTTTTTTTTTTTCTCTTTTTTGAAACGGAAACGCGAATGGATTCGTTCATTGTTAATTTACGTCGAGCTTAAAGCTAAGGTAACCCAAAGGCATGTTTCTTTCAATTTCGAAGAACAATCATTTTTATCTTTTTTCCTTCAAGTCTAATAAGTGCTTCTTATTTCTTTGAGCCGAGAAGGAACTGTTGGAACACATTGCACAGAGCGAGAACAAGTTATAATAGCACGGAAAATCGTTTTTCATTCATGCCAAAACTCTCTCGGCTACTCTTTCTTTTCATCATCTTTTGTTAAGTTGAAGGACAACTTTTTTAAAGGACGGCGATTCTCTCTTTTATTCCCATTTACTCGAATCTATGCGAGAGAAGTTACCAAGTTCCATTAAAGTTTACTTATGTATCGATCACTCGAAGCGATTAATTTTTATTTGCCTTGTTTTGCTCTTTGTCTTCGTTATTTTTAAGCGGTCGATGTGTGAAATTTTCATAGATTATTCGAAGGTTTCAAGGTGGTGATAAAAGTAACACAATATTGATTTAGAAAGATCGTTTATTAATTATATAAAAACTTTCAATCGAACGAATTCCTTTTATCGATATTTTTAATTTTAATAAATGTGAAATCTTGTGAATGTTAATGAATTTTTAAAATTTTTCGAAATAAAAAGATACATATCCTAAATTATTAAAGAATTGTATTGCTATGCACAATATATTCAAAGATACGTATTTTTTGCGAAATTTTAACTAATTATCATTCCATCGAAAATCATCCTTCGCTTCATATTTACCTATAAGTTAAAAGTATTATATTAATTTACGCTTTTTTCGTTCTTTTTCTCTATAAGACTTTCGTCTCTTATTACTAAAATTATCTACGATATTATTAAGTTACGCTTTTTTTCATTCTCGCATTATCTTTTTTGATATTTCTCTTTCTCTCTCTGTTTTTTTCACTTGCTATTTCCGTCGAATTTTAATCTCTTTTCTTTTATTTATTTTTTTTTAAAACTTTATTTTTTTTATAAATGATAAAATTTTTTTTTTCTAATATTTTACAATAAGATTTAAACTTGAAAATAAATAATGCTTGGAAAAACAAACTGTAAATGAAAATTTGAATTTTTATTAACGTTTAAGAATAAACTAATATAAAACGATAATTTTTTTACCTAACATCAACATTAAAATATAATATATTAAATACTGACTATAATTTAAAAAAAAATATAATGTTATTAAGTTAAATGATGTAACAATTGCGAAAACATTAAGCTTAAAAATTTCATACGTGACATAATAAATACTGTCATAATATTAAGGTGCAATGTATAATTAAATTTAATGAAATGCTTCTCAAATTTTTAAAATTGTTACGCAACGAAAAATTGAAAAAATTTTCGTAAAAATACCGTTTAGCGCCATTAGAAGGAGAAAAAAAAAAAAAGAAAAAAAAAGAAGATAAAAAATAAAGGATACACGAAAAAACGTCAAAGGATATTAACTAATGCGCGTTTTCCTCGAAGACAAAATCGTGCGGGACATATATGCGTATCCTTCGAGAGCAAAATAACAGTCCATCCTTTTTCTCTCTCGGCGCACAGCTAGATAGAACAATATATAATACACAGTTCTTGGCCGTGTGTCAGTCAAGGTGTATAAGTTCGAAACTGTGTCGTCTACGTCTCGTTTCCGTCTCTCAACGCATTCTCTCTCCCTCTCGTATCTTGATTCCTCGCGTCGCGTTCTCTCTTCTCCCAACACACTTTTCTCCGCTACGTGACGATATATATATATATACACGTTGTGGCAATGCGAGGTAAGGTGGCACTTGGAGGAATAAGAGAGAGATAGATAGAGAGAGAGAGAGAGAGAGAAGAGAGAAAGGGAGTGTACGTACTCGAAAAGCATATCTGTCATCCAATGAGATTCACCTTTCTCGGAGAAGAGCTTCGCCAGTGCTTGCTCGAATAAGAGATGCCGTGAAGGAGAAGGAGAGCGAGTATGTGTGCAAAGTTGTTTAGACAGGTTATACTCTGTAGGGAGATGTGACACGTTACGTCTATACACGCGGTAGCCTCGAGACACACCTGTACATTCCTTGTTATGATTTTGTACGCGACAGAGAAAGACAGAGAAAGAGAAAGAGAAAGAGAGAGAGAGAGAGAGAGATTTTGATGAAGATTTCGCGCTCTGTGTCTATTGTTCTCTTCTGTACAATGATTTTGCATGAGAATTGTCTAGGTAAAAAAAAAATTAGAAAACTTTTTAACTACTTGTTCATCTTAAACATAATTAGAAAATTGGATTGCGCTTTTATTTAATTGTTTGCTCTAACTGCACATATATATGCAGTTTGCTTGTTATGTGCTCCGCTAACGCTTTTATAAAATGTACTTAGTTTTTAAATTCTCTACTGTTCATAAGTGTAGTTGCTTTCATACTTCGTTCGAAGAAAATTTAAGAAACCTCTCAAGCGTACTACTATATTCGTCGTTTACGTAAAGGTATGCATATTTATTCCTTTCCGCGCGTACAACAATATGGCCACGATGATTTACACGCGTGTACGTTATGCGTACAATAGATGTACCGGAACAATGGAGGCATCGAATTGTTGTCTTAAGATATTAGCGGGAGAACGAGGAGGCGAACCGCTTATCTCTCTCTCTCTCTCTCTCTCTATCTCTCTCTTTCTGTTCAAGTGCAAGAACGAGTAAGTAAGCAAATAAGCGGATTATAGATCCTTACTCTTCTTTTATTCGTATTCTATATTTCTATACTTATTTACATCGAGAAAAAAAGTTCGCTTATTTATTTCTATAAAGTATTGTCGGGCATTAAATATTTTTCTCGGTCTTTTAAATAACTTGAACGTTTAATACGAATTTTCATGAATTATCTTTACCTTTATAAATACGACGAACAAAATATATATTCACTTTTCATCTAAAAAAAAATGTTAAAAATTCAAAACGATAAAACAATGAGGTTTCGCTCTATACAAAGTAGGTACTACTTTATTATTCAATCGCTTCGCTTCTTACTTATACACCAATGCAAAGCACAGCCGTCTCCGATCGAACTTTCTACAGCCGATCGTGAAAAATTTTGCGCATAAAATCTCACTCGACTCCTTCTCCTTTACTTGTGAAAAGGTTACAAAACCCTCGTGCACGTACACACATACGAGCGATTGAATTTATCGATCTCACGACTCTTCATTACGAAGACGCGCCGGGACCTTAAATAACCGCGAGAGAAGATACGATGATACTTTCACTCCGTACGTTTACCTTTGCCGAGGCAAATTTAACGTTACGCTGGCGTGCGCGAACGCGTTATTCACAGCTTATGCATAGATTTCTCTTTCCCTCCCTCTCCCCCCTCCCCCTATCTCCTCGTATTTTTCTCCCTTTACGATTCCGTCAACGCCGACGAGGTGCGAATCCGCGCCTCCAATCCGCGACTTTATAACGATCGAAATGACGGATGATGACGTCGGTGTACCGAGACCGCGGATTATAATGCGAGAGCGCGGGCGCGCGAGTCGTGCGCGAATTATCCGCGAGTAATGTATGACGTACAACGAAAATGCATTTTATACCCGAGAAAGAACGACGAGAGAATTGTTTCGTTCGTTGTTGCGGGGGAGGAAAGAGGAAGATTGATAGATACCTCAACCGCGATCTTTACTTTTCGCCGAATATCATTTGGAATGTTGTTGATGCGTTGATGCCGTTATGAGATGCGTGATCGATTGTGCCAATGTTTCTCCCGATGCGTTATAATGGATCTTGATAATTCTTGCAAAATTTATTTTAGTCACGTATACTTCGATTACTTTGATAAAGTTATTTTTATAATTAATACGTCGATAGGTTACGTTTTTTTTTTTTTTTTTTAATGTAATATCGCATTTACATAACAATGCAAATATTTGTCTACATTGTTTTGCGAAAGGAATTTCGTGTTCTGCTCTTTTGTTTTGTTTTAAAACAAAAGACATTTTCGCAATTTAATTGTTAAAAAAGAAGTTTGTCAAATGAAAATTTCATATCGATGATAAAATTAAAATTAAAATTAAAGTTCTATTAACTGCACTTATACAAAATGATAAATACGATAAAAATTTGTATAAGATGATAATTTTAATATCGACGATCGATTATAAAGCTTGAAATTACGAATTGTATCTTCTACGAGTAATTTCAAATTATATTCGATGATTGCTTTTACAAAATTCGACATTGATGATTTATCGGTAATTCGAAAATTCAATTAATACATTTCGTAATAGCTTGATTTACAGCCAAATTTTAACTCAAAAGCTGAATTTATAGATGCGTATATTAAATAATTATAAATAGTTATAATAAAGTTCAAAAAATTCTTACATCAAAATATGTATACGAATATGATGTATTTAAAAATAGTATATTAATTAAAAATAAATAAATAAATGAATGAAGAATTTAAATAATATATTAAAGTTAAATGATCAAAAGTCACATACAATCAAGAAGTCCATTTTCTAGCAACAGAATTTGATTGACGTAATAAAAAAAAAAAACGTTTAATATTTAGAAATATTTATTGGCATTTTAAACATTTTTCATTTTAATTTTATTTCGATATCAAATTAAATTAATAAACCATGAAACGCGAAAAGCGGAAAACGAATGAAGAATTATATTGAAATATAAACAAAAGCATTCCGCGTTTTCATCGAAAAGTAGATACGATAATTGCAAAACGAGAAATCAATACACAAACACATATATTTCACCTTACTTATAGTTATGCGAAGCAACTCTTTATTAACAAATAATTGCGTTCGCGTACGTCGAAAAACGCAACATCGTATGAGCGCTCGTGCATAGGAAAAAAGGCGGACGCAAAAAAAAAAAAAAAAAAAAAAAAAAAATAAACAAGAGTAAATCACGTCTTACGAGCATTTTACCGGCGTAAAATAAATTATTCTGCAACGTTCGTTTATTTACTCATGAAAAAAAAAAAAAAAAAAAAATATATACATATATATTAAACTTTATTCCATAACATTAATCTCGCGATGTGCATACCAACGAAAAAGTAGAAAAGGAAAGAATGATAAAAAAAAAAAAAAAGACAAAGATGTAGAAAAAATGAAAGAAAAGCGAGCGAAAGGATGCATAACGGCGAAAAGAGAGTACGAACGCAACTTTCCGATACACACACATACACACACAACGCGCGCACATCGTTGCATTGGACGTTCGATAAAGCGAACGGCCTTCCTAATTCGGCTGTTTGTTCGGAAACAGTATCGATGCTCTCTCTCTCTCTCTCTCTCTCTCTCTCTTTCCCTATCTCATTCTCTGTCTGCCGCTCTCTGTGCGTACATTTCACTACCGCTTTAGCACATCTGTTGCTGCTACTGCTGCTGCCTGTAGCTTTTCTCTTCCTCTCTCTTAAACCGAGAGAAAGAGAGAGGGAGCTTCATTAACCCTTTGCGTATACGCAATTACCGACTGCGCGATTCTCCAAGAGATAAGGATAATGAGATATACATCGCTAATTCTATATGAACGCAGCGGCGTCTTTCGCGCGAATGTTATATATACACCAAGCCTGCGCTTTTGAGGAAAGATGTTACCGTAGAGAGAGAGAGAGAGAGAGAGAGAAAAAAGAGAGAGAGAGAGAGAGAGAGAGAGAGGGGGAGATGACTCGATGAATTTTTTAAAGGTCAGGTTATTGGGTTAGCCGAGCTTTCAAAGACTTCGAGAGCACATATAGTGTTCGTTTAATTAATACGGGGTATTGCTTGTTTTACTGTAATTAATTGATGTGTAGATAACGGTTATTAAAGGGTAAAATTCGAGCTTTTTATATATATATATATATATAAATATAAATTAAAACTAAAATTTCTTGATTTGACGTTTGTTATTTAAAGTATTTTATTTATGAAATAAACGTTTCATTCATAATTTCATTTCATTTCAAACATTTGCTAATGTTTCGAATAATTGTGTAAATATTAACGGTTAAAACGTAACTATTTCCAATGTTAAACTCGTTATTTATAATAACTACAAATATAATAAAAACGAAATTACATTTATATTAAACAACGTTAATCATAAATTTATAATATTTTTAACGTAATACAAGTTAAAAATGAAAAGAAAAATCTGATTTAATTACGTCTTAGCAAAAGTATTTTCGAATGCAAATATATCAAAATCCCATAACATCTTGACGTAAATCAAAACCCGAAGCCTTTCATAAAGTTTCGGTCCGAAAATTTTACGAAAACCATAATAAACGCGCCAAGCTCGGTCCAACCGAATCCGCCGACTTACTTCACACCGAGAAAACGAGAAGCAAAAGGCAGCAACTATTTCCGCACCGAGCCGACTAACCAAAAGCATACGTACACGTATACGTATATCTATATACAGTTAATTCAAGTGTACACGAGTCTAGAGAGAGTAGAGGATATCTCGCGGTGGTGCGTGCATTTGGCAGCCGCGATAAACCCGACGCAATTCCCAGGCCAAACACTTGCGTACTTGAGCGACGAGAGAACGAGTATGCGCACACGCGCCCACGTATATACGCACACTCTCCACTTCCGCTCCATTAGGTCGAGCCTTTGATCGTTCTAACGACGTGAATTACGACAGCTTTTTACGTGTGTTTGTGTATTTATTTGTGTGCCTATGTTTGTGCGTGCGTGCGTGTGTGTGTGTGGGTGTATGTGTGTGTGTGTGTGTGTGGGCGAGGAGGGACGGAAGGAGAAAGAAAAAATTTGTCGACCCTACCGCGTATCGATACCGAATTTTTATTCCGCGATCGCGTTCTAGTCTCTTAAAGGCTTCGCGGTAAGGTATTTTCATAACCGCGGTTGAATAATATCGAGCTTATGTTATCAAAGAACTTTTTTTAATATATTTGTCGTAACAAAGCCTCGAGCAATGGTTTTTTATATTATTTATTATGCAATATTTTTAATTTGTTTATTACGAAATTATATCGCGAAAATTACTTACATTTATCGATACTAAAATTTAATTTCCATTTTATCATTTCGATTGATTTATCAATTTCAATTACAAAATAAAATAATATATTTTATTTCGTTAAATTATTTGATTTGTTTTATAATATTTTCAACTTGAAATTTTGCAAGACTTTAAAATTTTGTAAATAGAACGATAAATTTATATATGATATTATGCAATAAAACATTGTCATGCCTTTTATTAAGTTGTGAAATGATATAACTGTTATAACAAAATATTAATAAGTATTTTAATTTAAATATTCTAAGCATCGAATTATAAAAAAATTTCATAACCACCGTAATTTTATTTCAATATATCATTAGAATAATTTGTTCAGTTTCGTTGCTATTTTTTGATAATCGGTACCAAACATTGCACAAGCTAACCGATAATTAGGTTATTTGAAATATTCGATTGAACGGAAATTAATATCGATTTTCGAAATGAAAAGAATAACGCAATATTGAAAATTTTTGCAAGCAATAATTTAAAAAAACGAAACATGAATGTTTAATGGGTATGAAGTTTGCAACGTTAGAATACAACGAAATAATTATTTACATTTAAATAAAGCTACTAAAAATGTAAAAATTATATTTAAATCCGTATCTGAATATTTGGTTATGTTATAAAACACTAAGACTAAAAAATATAAATATAAATTTTAAATAAAAACAGTTTTTAAAAAATTTCGTTGGACTCCAACGTTGGAAACTTCAAACCCATATAAGGTTTTGGTCACACAAAAATATTTCTTTTTATTTTATTTTTTTATTTTATTTTTTTTAATGTTTTTAAAAAATTAAATGCTCTTCATGAAAAAAAAAAAATGTATATTCATATTCAACAGTAGTAAAAGGTGAATTTAAATAGCCACATAATTTATTTATACTTTTACTTTAATTTATTTTACACCAAAATAGTCTTTTTAATGTAAAAATTTGTATAAAATTTCATAAAATATTATTACTCTAATTATTATACATAATTCAAAATTAGATTGGTATTGAAAATTAAGCTAATCACGTACATAAAATAATAGTTCGTAATCTTCTTAAACAATAAACAAGAGTCTAAACATGCTTGATTCAAGAGCCAAGAGATATTTAAAATTAAGTAAGCGCTCTGTAGCCAGACAATTACTAAATGTTTGGTAATCGCCAAATTATCCAGCAGTCGCATCGGCTGTTTCTGATAATCAGTCATATACTGATAAAAATGTCATAAAGTTCCACCAGTCATTCGATAAGAAATTCGAAAAAGGCAGCCTTCCTTTAAATAGTGGGCTTTAAGGGGCTACCATTTTAGGACCAAAACATGAATTTATTAGAGCAGTAGTCAAAGCTAAAAATTCTATGATTGAATGTGACACAATGATATAACTTTCGAATTGATCATAACAAATGAAAAAATTTTTTAGCAGTTATATGTAAATAAACTGTCAGGTACCTACTCAAGATTTTTTAATATTTCTCAGGTATCTAAACAGAGCCTTCTGGTCTTTTTTGCCCGTTTACTGCTTTCTTTTCGGGCTTTTTCATGTATTTATTCCAGTGTTACTTGTAAAACGTAGTAAATTTAACAGTCGCTAACGGCCACACCACGCTGATGGCTCTGGTTATCGTCGTCATTCGGCTTCGTTCCTCGATATGAGTAACACCTATAGCCGAAAGCTAGTATTACCTGTGTGGAATATTTACTTTTGATTTATGGAAAGAGTCAATCCTCAAAAGTGTAGTGTTTCTTTTCTTTCTAATTTTCAACTTAGTGTTGTGTCAATATAAATCAATCGGCTGCAAATAGTAAAAATGGCGAAAAAACCGCCATAGATATTAATACAAACGAAATCGCACAAGAAAAGAACACGAATAAACGAAAAAGTGAAACCGAAGATAGCGAAATAAACAAATCACCAACAAATATGTCGGTGAAACAAAAAAGCATGGTAAAAAACAAAGGCTAAATCTATCGCCTAATCTAATACCAAGAACAAAAAACATTGAATTACCCAAGTCCACAAATAAAAGCTTGCCTACCGAAAATATTGGTAATAACAAGGACACCGGTAATCATAAGGAAGCTAATCTTCAAGCAACCGAATCATTTGTTGAAAAAACAGTGATTGAATTAAATACTTTACTGCAAAAAATAAAAAATAAAAATAATAAATCAAGAAATAAAGTGAATAACGACCCCCCAAAAGAAAATGAAGAACTTACACTACACACGTTAGCACATAAAGCATCTACAGCTAACAACATAAGCACCGAAGGTAGAAGGTCAACAACCTCTAACGCTTTATCAATACGAAAGGATACACCAAATTCAAACCCAGATTATACCGGTAAAAATATTAAACCACCACCTATTCATATAACTTATCAAAATCCAAAAGATACAGTAAAATTATTAACGTCTATTTTAAAAATTGATAACTTTTATATTAAACGACTTAATAATAACAAACACAGTGTATATTTACAAAATATTAACGATTATAATAATACGAAAAATTTATTAAAATCTGTGAATACACCGTATTATACATACACAACAAAAACCCAAAAACCGCACACATACTTAATTAAAGGTATAGATAGTAGCTATTCCGAACAAGAAATTTTATCAGAATTAAATAATTTGAAAATCCAAGAGATCGAATTTATGAAAGTTTCCAGGTTTTCTACAAAAAAATCGGTAGATAACAATATATTATTACCTATTTTTATGGTACAACTGTCTCCCAACAGCAACATTAATAAATTACTAAATCTCAAATATTTAAATTTTTATTCTATTAAATGGGAAAAAATAAGAAAAACGGAAATTACACAATGCCGAAATTGCCAACTAATCGGCCATACAGCGCAAAATTGTAATGTGAACTATCGTTGTGTTAAATGCGAAAAACCGCACGAGCCAGGCGAGTGTAAATTAAATAAAAATGTGTCAGTAGAAAAAAACAAAATATACTGTGTTAACTGTAAAAGCTACGGTCATCCGGCATCTTACAAAGGTTGCCCTAAACTACTTGATATAAAGAAAAAAATTTTAGAAAAAATAAAATTATCAAAAGAAAATAAAGAAAACAAAATCACGCGTATAAATAAAAAATATATACCCAAAATTCAATTTGCTGACATTGTGAAAGGCAATTTTAATCAAAAACACATAACAACACCTGTAAAAAAACCCGAAGAAAATATCAGTGCAAGATCTAAAACAGAGAATCAAAATATTGAATCATTTTCAAGTATAATTAATATAATAGAAAGCTTTAAAACCACTATATTACAAACGCTTGAAAATCAACAAAAACAGCTAGACGAAATCAGAAGCATAATCGAAACAAACGAAGCAAGAGTAGACGCGATATTTACTACCATCAACAATTTACTTACATGATGGATAATATAAACAGAATCTCCCAGATAAATTCTATGAAAATCAACGTTAAATCCTTGAAAATTATATCTATTAACGTAAACTCAAAAATAACAAACCAAAGAAGATGTAATCTCCTAAAATTATTAAATAAAGGAAAACCAGATATAGCACTTATTTCACAAACAAAACTTAACAAAACACATAAAATAGAATTTAAAGATTATAAAATTATTAGACAAGACAAATTAAACTCAACTTAATGTGGAGGAACCGCAATAAAAATCTATCTAAAATCATAACATATTAATTAACAGTGCCATAGCAAAATTAAAAATTTTGGAAACCACAATTTTAAAAATGATGATTAACAACACAGATAATCTATGTATAATTTCAGCCTACGCCACATGCCGAAATAAAAAGGAACTTAATAAGGAATTCGATAAATTTATTTGAAATGCTCAATCTTGAAAAATTTGAAAGTTTTTATATCATTCAGGAGATTTTAACGCTAAACACAAAAACTGGTAAAATTATTGGATTGACAATAATAATCTAATCTATAGAACTAAATTATACAGCTCCTACCCGCCTTCGTTTCCATCTGGAAATTCAAAAAATTAATTATCCTCTTAATTTAAACTTTGGTATCCCAAACGCTCTATGGAGATTTAATACTTCTATACGCGTCAAATATAAACAAAAGATAAACACCGCAAAAATATAAAAAAAAAAAAAAAAAAAAATGTTGGTGGCTTAACCAATAATAAAAATGCAAAAATGTAACTGCGTCTTAGTCAATCTTTGTAAATATGTAAATAGTTAGCTCTTAAGTACTCCTAATTACATTCCTTTCCCCTACTTCCCGTCCATCCACCTCATTTCGAATAAGAAAAAATCTATATTAAAGAATCACCCAGTTTTTTTCTACATTTTTCTGGATTGTATTTTCATAAAATAAGTTATTGTATCTAGGTTGCTCATAGCTGTACAAAAAATACGTTTGTAAACAATATCGTATTAAAATATCACTCAACTGATAATAAATTGTATGACTGCGCGAGCCTTATTATTTGGCCTATTGTCTTATAAAAAAAAAATATATTCTTATATTGTAATTTTCAATCCTTGTTTATTGCGAATTTAAGCACATGTAAATTGTATAATTGTGGAGTCAATAAACATTATAAAAAAAAAAAAGAAAAAAAAGCTCTGGTTATCATCCGATCACCAAAGTTAAGCAGCGTTGGGTGCGGTTAGTACTTGGAATGGGTGACCGCTTGGAAACCCCGTGTGATGTTAGTGTCCCACTTTTTTGCAATTTTTATTTATTTATCAATAATTTTAACTTTACTTTTGCTAAATTGCATTTTTTTTTTCCCTAAATAATCCAGTATGTAAAACAACAATTAATTTTTTTTTCAGAAATAATATGAGAACTTATTGTTGTTACTATTTTTATAACTTATTGTTGTTAATATTTTTGTAAAATTAAGCAAATATAATTTATATATAAAATAAAAATTTATCAGTTTTGTTACCTTATTTTGTTTTATAGCATATGTAATAAGAATATTTTTCAAAATAATAAGCATTTTATTAAGATTAATCCAAAAAATTAAAAAATTTTTAATGTTTTGGAATATTTATACATTTTTATACATGACAAATGTAATGAAAATACATACAAAATACATTTTTGTACATGTATTAATTGTTACGAAATTTTAATAATTAATATTAATTATTAGTAATATAATATATAACGTTCAAGAATAAGTAGAATATCTAATGTTAATTTAATTCATAATAGGTTTTTTTGTTTCGGTATAACGAATTAATTTTTTTTCACGCGCCGAGGCTTTTTAGACACTTTAATGCAAAGTGTCAAAAAACCAACATAAATTTCTGATCGACCTGATTGAAAAATTATAAGAAAGACTTTAAACCTACATCCACGTTCATCCCTTAATTATCATATCCCAATATAAATAAAGGTCCGAAACTCACGGGACAACAAGTACAACGGTTAGTCATTTTGTCGATCGTTTCTTTATCCGTACGCGTATACGCAAACGCTCAAATATCTCAGCCGATTGGTGGGCGCGATGATCGCCGAGCCGTGTACATACGCGCGCGTTTGCGTACATAGACGAGCGCGATTATATCGATGATTTTCGCGTAATGCAGTTTCAACGGAAACAACAAAGAGAGATTGAGAGGAAGGAATCGCTCGAGCGGGACTAATTAACTTTGCCCGTGAAACTGTACCTCCGCATCCATTGCCCCCTCCCCCCTTTTTCCTCCCTGTTGTTGCTGCTGCTGCTGCTGCTGCTGCTGCTGCTCCCACCATTGTTAATGTTACCGATGCCGCCCCGCTGCTTTTGTGGTTGCGGTTATTTTAACGAGCTTGTATTTGATTCTCCGGCAAGTGGATGGGATGATAAAGGAACGCGTGAACGAGAAAGAGGCACTTGCGCATCGTGTTATGTGTCTACGCGTATGTACATATACACACATTTGACTCTAACGTCTAAGTTAAAGCATCGCGCTTAATCTCTAAATTCTAATATGTGAAAATTCACTCAAAACATTAGCGATCGACGTTTATTATTTCATTCGATTGTATAAGTATCTCGTTGTATTAAATAGCCGAGCAGACACGAGCTAGTTCATAACGATCGAGTGGGTTAAGAGAATTTACCGAATCGTTGCGTTTAAAGGCAACGATCGATTATGGACAAAGGTTTAATAATGCGCTGGCCCGCGAGCATCGGGGGTGTTATTAATTTTACATTAGCGAGAATGCCAATGGAAAACGAAACGTTGAATGTCATCGACCTTTTTATCGCTTACTCATCTATCGTTATACGAAATGATTGAGTAAAACGTTAATGTCGACATATTCGATCGCTTTAGTCGTCAAAGGTGAAACACACTTGCAAATATTTTCAATTTTCTTTAATAATGTTTTAACCGATAATAATCCACGAAAATTCATTATTTTTCTTGAAATTCAAAATAAAGCATTTTAATTCAAGGCAATTCTTTAAAAAAAAAAAAAAAAAAAAATCCACAAATATTCGAAAACATGCACCCTGTAAATTTCCGCAAATAGCACACCATCCACAAACCCGAACCATTAACGATCAAACTAATTAAAGGTCCATTTACAGGTCGACCGGGCACGGATTATCCGGTACTCGGCAAGGTCCCGTATACGCAGTTCTATTGCGACGATCAGCCGTATCCGGGTTTTTTCGCGGACGTCGAGACGCGTTGTCAGGCATGGCATTACTGCGACATCGACGGCCGCCAAGCGACTTTTCTCTGCCCCAACGGCACGCAATTCAGCCAAGCGGTTTTCGTCTGCGACTGGTGGTTCAACGTACGCTGCGAGCTCAGTCCAAAGCTTTACGCCATCAATAGCAGGCTGTATCAGCGGCCCACCGAGAGTCCCACGAGGCCCCATCGGGTTATTACGAAGGAGCTGCTAGAGAATATTTTCGTCAAGAGGAAATGATTTTTTTTTATGATTTGTTTTCGAGTCGACGGTGCTTTTTACGTACATAGAAGTTTCGAGAAACGAACTGGTCAATTGATTATTATTATTATTCGCTTTTTAAAGAATTATCACTTGTTAATCTCGTAATTTTAATGTCAAGTTTCTTAAGCGCGAGTAGCCGAAACTTTTTCGCGCGCTTATGCTAACTTTCTGCGCAACCTAACTAGTATATATCAATAACAAAACTTTACGTTTAACGTTTACGACTAAAAATTAAACAAACGCCGATACTAATTGTGCTACCGAATGTAAACTAATTATAAGATCAATTATCAGATTCTTAACTTTAATGATAACTGCGAATCTAGTATTATACAACGTTTGTTATTAACTAAATTAGTTAAGGTTATTCTTATTTCCGAGAAACATATTTTTATCACGAATTCTCGTGTATTTAATTAATCATTACTTTGTTTACGAAAAATATTCCTTATTTTTTACCGTTGAGTAAGAAAATAAAAACGAATGTTAATTTGTTAAACGACAACTGTTAAGAATATAATAAAAAAAATTCATTTGAATTTTATTGTATTGTATAGGGTGCAATATACGTTTATCATAGTTTAAGCAACAAGAAAAATGTTTAAAAAAAAAAAAAAAAGATTGTAAAATTTTTATCACTTTCGCATATTTCTATATACAATTACGATTACGTATCGTTGACACTAACAAATGACACAACGTCACTCTATCGCCGCACATTTAAACGCGTCGTACAAAAAAAAACAAAAAAAAAAAAAAAACAAGAAACAAAACTTACAGACAAAAAAAAAAAAAAAAAAAAAAAAAAAAATGAAACTACCTTCGCTATAAAACTTCGCTATAAAACTGAAGAAATCTTTCATCAAAAAGTACGAAATTCAACGATCCGCGTCGAAAAGTAAATCTTCGTCGTTTCTTTACGAGGCGAGCCGAGCGACGCGACGCCAGTGGCGCATCAGAAATCGAACATAATCCCGCGACCCTCGCGTCGTCGTCTTAATCGCCGATGAAAGAAGATTCGCAAGACGGGACAAGTTCGAATTTTTTCTTTTTTTTTTTTCTTTTTCTTTTTTTTTTTTGTTTTATCGTTCCTCTGCTCGATTTATTTTTTCCCTCTTACGCGCTTTCTTTTACTCTTCTTCTACGCGAAAAATGTAAAACGCGAAAGATATAATACATTCGATCTATAAATTCTTTGTCGAGTTTTACCGTACGAACGAGAGAAACTACCCAAGATTCTCGACTTTTATTTTTTTACGAGCTTTGGCTTTCTTCATCGATTTTCTTTTTATGTATATGTATATATGCGGGGGTATTTTTTTTTCGAAAAGTCAAGCATCGAACATAGTTCCCGTCTTCCTTGACAGATGCCATGATTTATTTTTTTTTTTTTTTTAAGCGCGATATCGATGCGTGTGTTCTGTGTTTTTACGAAAGTTCAGAGGTATATATATGCATAGCCAGTAATAAATTTTTTGATGTATTTTTAGTTTGCTATTAGTTATTCATTTTTTTTTATTTTTTAAGAAAATTTTATTCTTTTTTTTTTTTTTTTTTTTTATTTTTTTATTTTTAAATAATTCTAATGCTATTTGCGTCTTGAGGAAAAATAAGCGATAGAATTCGTGATAAATGTATGGAATTTTGCGCATTCTGAGCTACGATCGTTGGAGAGATATGTGATTGAATAAAATGAACGAGAGGAAAGTTTTTGAATAATATCAAGAAATTCTTGTGTAAAACCAATGAATATAAAATATAAAATTTTTTAAAATTCAATTTTAAGCTATTTGGGCAAAATACTTTTTCAAACGATTTTGTTCGACAAGTTGATTATGAAAATTATTGTGAACTTTCGAAAAAAACTAGTAAAATTATATATAAAAAACATCATGTTTTTAAATATTATAAAATGAAATAAATATAACAAAGCACAAATGTTTAACATTTCCATAAACTCGAAGAAAACTAATGTAGAAATGAAATACTAACTCGCACGAGAAATTTCTACGACGATAAGAAAAGTAATGAAACAATAGTACAAATAACTCATAACGACTCGGCGACATATAACATATTCCATTAAGAGCCGCAAAAGCGCTACATTACCAATATAATATCCCGAATCCTTACTTTTTCATTTTCTTTCTTTCTTTCTTTCTTTCTTTCTTTCTTTTTTTTTTTTTTTTTTTTTTGGTTCTTTACGTAACCGAGCGGTTCTTTTCACACGCGACACTTGTAAGGACCCAACTACCAACGTTTTCTCTCGTTTTTCCGTCTCGTTTCACACTCCCCTACTCGAGTTCCTACTCTTTCGTTTCTTTTTTTTTCCTTCTTTTTTTTTTTTTTATGCCTTTTCATATCGACCGAACTCGCGCGCGAGGGAGAGAAAGAAAGAAAAGGCATCCCTTTTTTTTCTCCGTTCCTGTTGTGCAGAGCCAGAAAGGGAAAATTGGAGCGTGGCAATGTGTATATGCGTGTGCGCGCGGATGCATATGTATGTATAGAAACAAATGAAAAGTGCCTTGTAAAAAAAAAAAAAAAAAAAAAAAAAAAATAAATAAATAAAAGAAAAAGAGAGAACTCCTACGTTGTTTTGAGGTCAATTGTATTGTCGCGCGTTTGAGAGAGTTTGAGTGAATTTATAGAATCAAATTAGCTTATTTTGTCGAGTGTTAAACGACACACTCGGCAGAGATATTTCTCCGTGTGAATTTTATTAACGTTATTTTTTTAATTATTTATTTGAATTTAAGTGCGTTTATCTTCTGTATGATAATAAATGGTAATTTTTTTTTTTTTTTTTTTTTTTTTTTTTTTTTTTTTTTTTACGAATTACTCTTTGTTCATTCTATACATTTAAAATGTGCTAAAGGGTAGTTTATTATTTTAATCGTGTGCTAATTATAACAAATTGTTATTTGTATATTTACATATAATTTAAAAAAAAAAAAAAAAAAAAAAAATTATTTTCTTAACTTCTCCATGCGCAGATAAAGAATATCGATAAGGAAAATTATATTATTATTATTTACCTAATATATAAATAATTTGAGAATAAAATATGTGTCCATATATAAAATATACGTAATTATTGTAAATTAATCTAAAATAGTATTACATACATTTATTTTAGTTTTAAGTTATGTATTTTTATCAATTTAATATTAAATTTATACATTAAACTAACACGAATGAAAATGCATTGAAACAACGACAAAAAATTGTGATCCAAATTATACTTTAAACAATCTTTTTAAGTATAATAATCAAAATTGAGCAAATAATGTATCATATTTAAACAAATAAAATATCGATTTGTAGAAAAATAATGAGTCAGAGTAATGATTTATTATATTTTATAATACGTCAATATTAAAAAAAAATAAAAAAATAATAATAAAATGCAAAATGTGAGAGCAAACAAATTTTAACTAATATTAATTTACATCATCTACATTTTATTAAATTGATAAGCGACTTATTTACTGCATAAAAGACTTTGTTCGATAAATATAATATCGCATTTAATACATTGAAATTTACCGTTACGTATATAAGTGTATGAATATGATTTTGTTGTGTCCTTGATTTTCTATTAAATATACATTTTAATTATAAGTTTATTTAGATATCTATAATGATTTGTAAATAATTAAACTGCTTTTGTAATCGAAGTATATAAAATAAATATGTCGATACTAATTTTACTATAAAATAAATGTCAATCGCTCTTGTAAAAGAATTACTCAACAATAATATATTAATAACTATGATCGATACTTAAAAAAAAAAGAAAAAAAAAAATAAATAAATAAATAAATAAATTATTCAAAAAACAAAAACAGAACGCTCAACTCATATCAAAATCTGTAAAACTGATGAATTTTTAAAATTTTATCTATTTTTCAAACAAAAATAATTAAAAAAAAGTTAAATAAAAAATTAAATCAGTAATCAATTATTATTGATTAAATTATTTTGTTCGATTTAAATTTATCTGTTTTTTCTTCTTGTATAAAGAAAATTGTACAATATTTTTTTTAATATTTCATTTAAATTATTAAAATTTTTCACGCTGACGTCTATGATATAAATGTTGTTCATATTATAAAATCGTTTCCTTTTCATTGAGCAGTGTTATTATTTAAAAAAAATAAACAAAAGAAAATCAACCCCTGATCATTTAGCTCGATACTTTCAAAAGTATCGTTAACTGCAACCCGGTAAAAAGAGAAAAAACTTCTCGGTGTAAGGCCGCTCTTGCCAAAAGAAGCTAAAAGAAACCAGAGAGAGAGAGAGACAAAGAGAGAGAAATTTTCTCCGTGATTTACAATCGATCACACACACACACACACACACATACATATACATATGTACACCTACCAACAGGTAAAGAGAGCCAGAGCTCACCCACAATGAAGAACGCAAGGTAGAGAGAAAGAGAAGAAAAAGTAGCTAGCGCATAGCAGCTCGAATCCCCAGGAGCCGCAACCCCAGCCAACCAACTGCACACACTTATCCACTCGAGCGTCTCGAGCCGTATATAAACGAAAGAAACGCCGAGTGTATAAGTAGCAAACCTGTACTACTCTCTCCTCCTCTGTCACGATCTTTCTTTTTCTCTCTTGCACCCTTCCACCCACCATCTCTCTCTCTCTCTCTCTCTCTCTCTCTCTCTGTTTCTCTCTCTCTCTTTTTGCAGGTACAACCTGTAAAGGATAAGGTATATGTATACAGCAGGTTATAGGAGAGTAGAGAGGGTGAGATATAGAGAGAGAGAGAGAGAGAGAGAGAGAAAGTATATACGCCTCAGGGGTATCGGATTTCCTTACGGAATCCAGTTTCCAAGACTCCAAACTCGGGGCCCGATCAAACGGAGGCGTTTATACAAAATGGCTATAAAACTCTGATCGAGCTTAGGACACGAGCCGAGAGAGAGAGAGAGAGAGAGAGAGAGAGAGAGATGCGGACGACGAGATACAACGACGACGAGGAGGGGTGGGGGTTAAGCGAACGTCTTACCCCTTCTCAATTTCTTCTCTTTCTCTCCTATATAGCTGTCTCGTCTTGGAAATGTGACGAAATGCTTTTCTTCAACTGCTACTCTACGCCGAAAGGAGTTTGTGTGGAAATGTGCCCGACGTTCTCTCTTTCTTCCATCTTTTGCTTTTTCTTCTTCTTTTTCTTCTTCTTTACTTTGTTTTTATATGTTTGTGCTTTTGAATTCAGATCGACGAGGAGGAACTTACTTGACGTTCTTTTACTTGCTTCTTTTTTTGTTATGAGATTCTACGGAAAAATTGATATATAATAACTTTTTGTTAAAATTGTATTTTATTAAATAAAGATTATAATTTAATCATAAAAAAATAATAGTAATCTCTATATATAATGCAACTCAGATCAATTTTATATAATTAAATATTGTTAAAATATTAAATCAAGAATTTTAAGCTTACTACTTTTACAATCTTAAAATGATGAAAATTTTTTTTAAAAGTATTCAAAACTAATTTGTAGCTTGAATTATAATTTTTTTAGCCTTATTTCAAAAGTCTTTATTTAAGTCATCATATTTCTATTTTTCTAACAAAAAATTTCAAAAAAACGATACCTCATCTTAAACAGCTCAACTTGTTTAAAATATATACATGTACTATGAAGGAAATGCTCCCAGAGAGTTAATGTCAAGAGTTAAAAATGAGAAACCGCGCGCGCAAGAGAGAGAGAGAGAGAGAGAGAGCGAGCTTCTGCGACGCTTTTCTCACCTTTCCGTCATTTCTTCGTTTGCGTGTACTCATACATACGCACATACACTCACACAACACGTGTTGCGTTGCGTATTTCACAGGCTACCGGAAAGAGGAAACTTGTCAAAACCGCGTCTCCGTAAAACGCATAGTAGCTAAATTCGAGTCTCCCCTTCCCTCAAACGTAACACAACACCTTTTCCGATCCTCCACATACATATACCCTCGCCCGTAAATAATCAGCCGTGCGCGATTATATCTCAACCACGAGTCATGTACACGTACACACACACACACACACATGTACGTCGCAAAATTGAATTTTCGTCGACTACTTCGTACACACATACATATATATATATATATTTTATTTTATTTTTTATTTATTTATTTATTTTTTTTTTTGTACCCAACTTTCGACGCTTATATGCGCGCGGATGAAAGGAACGATCGCGAGTCACCGCGAAAGTGCCACCGACAGGAAATGGCTGTTTAGGAAATATAATTCGCTCCCGATGAGAGAACGCCAAGCGACAGCCAATCTGGATCGTTTTGGAATTTTCTTCGAGGAAAAGGTGCGCTATTACTTATAAGGAGTTAAGCGAGAGAAACAGCGTTGAGAGTTTATACAACACGCGTATACTCGTAGGAACTTTAGGCTTACAATGTGTTACCTTTCGTTTGCCTCGGACGATGAGTAATTTTCTCGTTGGGGTGAAATTTTGAATTTTTTTTTCTTTTTTTTTTTCATTTCAATTTTTTTCTTTTTTTTTTTTTTTTTGTGAGAATACGAAAAATTTATGTTTTCATGAATAAATTTATTTTTTAACGAAAATAAAATTTCGATCGATAAATTTCTGATGGCTATATCTTGGTCTATTTTATTTAAAGAAAAAATTCAATCCTAGCCAAGACGTTTTCTCAAAACCGCGCACATCGTCAACTAAAAGTCTTTCCAATTTCAAACTTGCATCAAAATCATCCTTGGCGAATCAGAGCAGCGAGTAGCAGAGAAGAAAGGAACGATCGCCGATAATAATTCGCAACGCGTCCTAACCCCTCTCCTTCGAGAATTCACGGATTCACCTCGCAAATGTCAATTTCGCAAAGCCATAGCTTCCACAAGTTATTTGCCTCTCCTCCTCCTCCTCCTCTTACTCGTCAAACCGTGTCGCATCATCTACGAACAATGGCACGAGGCATAGACGCGAAGAGATAGACGCGCCTCCCCGCACGCATACCCACACGCGCGCGCGCGCGCGCGCACACACACACATAGACACACGTAAATCTACGCGAAATTTTCATATCTCAGGAAGTAGGGGATAAAAGCGACGCACTCGATCGCCCGTATAGACCGAAATTATATATCGCACGGATATTGGAATATATGTATATACACATGAGGTCGGCCCGTTAAAGAGAGACTACGCCGTCGGCGTCGTTCACGCAGCTGCGCCGGACGGGTTTAATTGCCGGACTTAGTCTTTAAAACCAAGAGAGAGAGAGAGAGAGAGAGAAAGAGAGAGAAGGATGCAAATGAGTCGTAAAAGCGTTTCACGTTTCCCCTTCTTAGTCCTCTCTCCCTCCCAGCCTCTCTCTCTCTCACTCACTCTCAACGTTTACGAGCTACGAAAGTTCCGCGAGGTATACGCGCGGATATATCGAGGGGCGAGTTTCGCTTACGACGCGCCGCGGTTATAAAACCCTTCTTTATCGCTCGTAGAGGTTATGTACGGGCGCGTGTCGGTATATGTATTCGTAGGTATATCTCCGACGCGAGTACATAGATATGGATATGTATATAATGCGACGTTTGGGTTTATGCGAGATAAGAAGAGGACGAGGACGAGGACGAGGAGGAGGAGGAGGAGGAGGAGGAAGAGAAGGAGACGTAATATAACAAGCACGACGTGAGCGTACCAACTCGCAAGCGCGAGTGACGAGGGAAAAATTTATTTTAGGGTCGCGGGAGTACGCGAGAGTTGAGAAAACGAGGTCTAAAGTTATTATAAGGTGCAGAGTTCGCTGCATTTTTAGGGTGATCGCGATGAGACGATGGTTTTTACGGTTGTGCAGTTGTGCACGGGTGAGGTATGTCGAGAGCGCGGATTTTACAGGAGCGAGGATTTTACTCCACCTCGTATCTACCCCTCTAGTTTCTCGACGCACGTGTAAACTTTTTGAGGTTTATGGAGACGCGCGTTTTACTCGTTTCGATGGAGATGGGTTTAATTTTTTATAACGCCGCGAGAGAAAGAGAGCTGTTTTACGTCGTTTGTTTTATCGGTTTGACGGTGGTGTGGTCGAGTGCTTTCTTAACGGGTTTTATCTTACTTGCGATGGCATTTTTTTTTTAGTATAAAAAAAAAAAAAAAATAAAAAAAAAATAAAAATAAAAATAAAAAAGGAAAAAAAAAAAAATCTGTGCTATGGTTTACACAATCGCTATGCGTTATGATGCGATGTAAAGTTTTTTAATCTTCAAATAATAAAAATGGGTATGAAGTTTGGAACGTTAGAGTACAACGAAATAATTATTTACATTTAAATAAAGCTGCTAAAAATGTAAAAATTATATTTAAATCCGTATCTGAATATTTGGTTATGCTATTAAGCACTAAGACTAAAAAATATAAATATAAATTTTAAATAAAAACAGTTTTTAAAAAATTTCGTTGGACTCCAACGTTGAAAACTTCAAACCCATTAATAAAAAAGAAAATGGCGATTGCTTTTTTATTTTTTTACTAAAGAAAAACAAATATTAGTGCACATAGTTACCGACAAATAATTTTGATTAATAAAATATTAACGTTTAGCAAAACCAGTAAAACGTATAAGTAATATTTTTTTTGTTAAATTTGTTGTTTATAAAAATTTTATTTTCATAAATTCTAATGAATTTCATGCTAAAAAAATATATGAATATAAAATAATTTGATGAAAAAAATAAACTAAAATTCATTTAACGATGGGCAGTAACAATTTTACTTTTCCTCTCATCATCTTTACATCGTACACGATATCTACTCAAAGACACGGCCTTATTCTTTATCTTTTAATCGTCACGTTTTAACGATTTAACGTCGTGTGCGTATAGGTAAGATATGAAAAGGATAGAAAGTCAGAGAGAGAGAGAGAGAGAGAGAGAGAAAGACAGAAAGAGAGAGAGAGAGATTATAACGATCGAGATTTAACGAGAGTCACACACATACTCACACATACGCGCGCTTAGAAGATACTCTCTCACGGTGCATTTCCCATTCGCATTTCAATAAATAACCCGGTGAGAGGCTAACCAGTCCGATTATATTTCTCTCTCCCCTCATCTTTTCCACCCTAGCTTTAAAACATGCAGGGGTAGTTGCCGCCGCCGCCTCTCGCATGCGCGAATAAAGCTCCGATGGTTAAACTACGACGGTACTCGGGCTCATGGCCATAATCGTTAATTAATAAAACTATGGCTTTTGTTGCACGTCGAAGCGACTCTATCCCTTCCTAACTCCCGAGTGTCGAGAAGCTTTCAAAATTTCATTCGCGGTGCTTGACGAGAGAGAGAGAGAGAGAGAGAGAGAGAGAGAGAGAGAGAGAAAGAAAGAGAGATAGAGTAAGAGACAGAGAGAGAGAGAGAGAGAGAAAACGTTTATTTGTCCCCGGGTTTGCGCGGAGAGAGTTGGCTCTGCGTGCAATGCTAAAATGCATTAATCATGAGTTTGCGAAAGTGTAAGAAGAGATTATGTTTGATTAAGTTAATGATGGATACGAATTACGGTTTAGTTTACCATCGTTTTATACGATCGAACGCGAAACGGAAATTGTTTGATTATTATCCTTTTTTTTTTTTTTTTTTTTTTTTTTTTAACCATCGAGAAATCTTGATGTGTTTTGGTATATTGTTGAAATTAGAATTTGAGAGTTTTTGAATGGATAAAAAATAAAAAGTGTAAATGAAAAATAAGGGATTCGATTGATCGTTCGATAAAATAAAGCGACGCAGTTGGTGTGTAATTAAAAATTTTAAATATAACAGACGCGGAATTTAATAAAAATTTCAAAGTTAATTTTTTAACGAAATTCCGCATATTGAAATTTAATTATTAAAAATTAAACTAAAATTAAAGATAAATTTTTATTCGTTTAATAAATAATTCACATGTCCGCAAAAACCGTTTGTAAATTTTTATATAACGAAAGTCAAAGTAATACTCCAAATTGAAAACGATAAAAATAAAAAAAAAAAAAAAAAAAGAGAGATAGAGAGAGAGAGAGAGAGAGAGAGAAAATGATAAAACAAAGAAAACGTGAAAAAAAAATTAATCGGGATATAACGCTTTGAAGGTGTTAAACGCGCTTATCGTACAGTCCGATTATACGACTGTCTCTCTCTCTCTCTCTCTCTCTTTTCCCTCCTCGCTATATGTATAGAGCAAAAAGCTTAAAATTTAAGCGGGCGCGTTGATAATACTTCAAAAGCCGATTTGTCCGGTAGAGCGGAGGTACAGTGCGAGCGCGAGAATTAGGATGAATTATTGAAACGAGTAGGAGGCAAAGAATAAAGAAGAAGATGGCGTTAATTTTTGAAAACGCCGTTGAGATTTTTTACTTCTTTCTTTCTCTCTTTTTTTTTTTTTTTTTTTTTTTTTTTTTTTTTTTTGTGAGTTGTTGCATCTTCGTTTTCGCTCGGCGCCTTTAGGTCTTTAAACTTTTTTTTTTTATTGAGAGTAGAAGCGCGAGAGAGACGCGTTAATCGCGAGAAAACGACTTTCGGATTAGTTTGCCGGGTACTTTGGGAAATCACTAAGGTGTAAAAGAGAGTCGAGGGGGCGCTTATGTTTTTGTTTTCGTGGGTGAATTATTGAATTGCGGAGTTCGAGCGGCGGCTTTGATGCCGCATTTTATTGACTGCGCACCAAGTTAATGGAAAATTATCGTTTATTTATATACTTCATTTCAAATTTCAATTTTTTAACGAATTAGAATTTAAATTCATTTAAAAAAAATTTAATTATTGTTAATTTACTTATAACATATTAAGAAAGTATTATCATATTTACTTGCATATGTATTATTAATAAGATTAAAATCATTATAATTTACGCAAAAAATTAGACAAATTAAAAAACAATGATTTTCCATATAATCGTGTTACACAAATAATTATGTAAACATATAATTTTATGTAAATGTATAACATATCCCTTAACAATTAAAACTTACCAAAAATATTGTGGAATGAAAAATGTTAAATATATTACGGCTTACCTGAAAAAAATAAATAAAAATTACTTTAAAACAATTTATTTACAACAAAATTTATTTTTAAAATTTTGTAAATTGGTAAAGTTTTATCATAATTAACTATATCATATTATGTACGTATACAAAATAAAATAAAATTTTCAATTTCTAGCTTTTAAATCGCACCAAAATAATTCAGTTTTTTTTTTTTTTTTTTTTTTTTTTCTACAAACTTTTTAATTAAAATAAGAAAAAAAAATTTTCATTATCCTTTGAACATGAATAATTATACGGAATATAAGTTCTCAGCTTTAACCCTGTTATATCAACCTCCGGCGGTCAGATAAAACTACAGAAAAAAAAAAAATAATAAAAATTCATCCCAAAACGAAAAGTACATTTTGCGAGTGAACAAAAATCCGAATCTCATCCGTCATTCGCTCGCATACGCAACATCATATATGTATTTTGAAAAACTTGTTTTATCCGTTTTTTTAACATCAATAAATTCGAAAACTTATACCGTCAAACTTTTAATCTAAACGCCCAAACGCGTTATCTATTTCGCGCCAAAAAAAAAAAAAAAAAAAAATACATTACACAACGACGATATTTACAAAGATAAATTTTCGAAACGAAACTTACAACGCAACGGCAACGAAAAGATAAACTCATCGACGTTGTTTTTTTCCGCGTAAATCTCGAAGCCATCCGTCACCCCAAGACACCTTCGTCGAATGCATTCGTACGTCAGTCTCTTTCTCTCTAATTTGTCATCCCATTACCAATTCGCTTCCCTAAATGGCCGTAAATATTCTCGACGCGCCATTCGTCACTCTCTTTCCTCCTTTCTACTTTTCATTTTATTATTTTTTTTTTTTTTGTTTTTTCACTTTTCTACACCCCACTATCGGGCGATAAAAAACGCGACGTGAATGAAAAAAAAAAAAAAAAAAAAAAAGACGATAAAAAAGGGGCGCACCGAAGGTACATATACGTACTTTTTTGTATATACATACATAGATATGTACGTGTATACGTATACACGTACACATAAGCGTGATTCAACGTTGACGCCAAGGGCGAAGGAAACGTCGAAGGTGAAACGCGGTAAATTCGTTTGATTTTTTATTAGGCTTTGTCTGCCGATCGACGAATGAATTGAAATAGAGGGAGTAAGTATATATTGGTTTGTTCTATATAAACTTTCGATTGCCCAATTATAGGCAATTGTCATTTTAAATCTTTATGAATAAATTACTGAATTTTTAAGCGATATATTGAGTATATAAAGATAAATAATTGAAGACTTGCAGTCTTCCATAGATAATTTTTATATCGAGCGCAATAATTATTTTAATATTTTGCGTTAAAAATATTTTATTTAAAAATTGCATACCCTGATTGGATTTTTAAAAAAATGTAATAAAGCATCGTCAATTCAACTTTAATAGAATTTAAAAAATTTTAATTTTTTACAAAATAATGAACGTTTAATTATATCTTTGATTTGATAATTAAATATTCGTTAAATAAATTTAACGGCACATAGCTCCAAGGTTTAAAATTTTATTTTTATTAATTTTCTATTCGTTAGAATCAATAATGAAACTTTACATTGATAAAAGTTCTATATGCATTCTCGCAATTTTATCATTAATATTAAGATTTTTTTTAAATACCTTTGTCGTAACTATTATGCAACACTGTTTAATAATTTTATCAGCAGAATAATCCCAAAAAATAAAGAACTTTTCCCAAACATTTCCATCCTTCTTTATCGCGTAACGCCGTAAGGTACAACCCGCCGCGATATTTAAATAAATAAAATCAATCAACCATTCCGTGCCGTCCTTTTCTCTTTCGTTCACTTGTTTCTCTCTCGCGTTTACTGCTGACGTTCCAAAAACCGAGAGATAGATAGAGAGACCAAAGTAGAGTGAGTGAGTGAGTGAGTGAGTGAGAGAGAGAGAGAAGATGGAAGCGGTTAATCAATGCACACTTCAAGCGCAGGCGGCTCGCAGGATTCTTCCTTGATGGACAGCAGACGCCGCGGGCCTCATCCACAACTATCTCTCTCTCTCTCTCTCTCTCTCTCTCTCTCTCTCTCTCTCTCCCTCTATCTTTCACCCTGTACACGCTATATAACTCCTATAGCTTTGTCCGTTGTAAGCCAACGGACGTGTAAGTGCGCAAATCTCGTCTGGAATCGCACGCGTGCGCTTGTTGTTTACTTTATGGATGTGTGGACAAATGTTGTCCCCTCCTACGTGCGCTTTTAAAACATGGTTAACTTATTTGTCGTTAAACGATGGATTAGGCTATTAAAAGCCGCTATAAAAAATTAACAGTGTAGGACTTTTTTTTTTTTTTTTTTTTTTTTTTTTTTTTTTTTTTTTTTTTTTTTTTTTTTTTGTACATCAAATATAATATTAGTATCAATTTAATAATTATTCCTTTAATAAATGTTTATTACATTTAGTTAACGTAGTAAAATTAATTTATTAATAATTGAAAATTAAATGTGATAATTTAATTTGAGGAATTTTTTAAAATTTTGTCGTTGCGCAAATATTACGAAGAGATTAAAATATGTAATTTAATTACGCAAACAATTAACAATGTTTAAAATTTAATTTATTAATGTAAATGCAAAATTACGCTATTCTTATTAAATATTTTGGTCAATCATGTAACGTGAATAGGAAACCATATTAGCTCGGCTGTACAACGGGTTGCCTACATTAGCAATTGTAATTAAATAGCAAAATGAAAGAAAAATTTTATTAAATACTTAAATTGTACGCAAATTTAATTAAAAAACTAATATATTTTTTTGCAAAATTAATAATATAATTTATAAATTTAATCAAATTATATAAAAATATTTATTAAATTACAAATAATTTTCAAATATATTTTAATAAAAAAATTTACATTATTATTTATAATTTTACTGCTAACTTATTGCGATACGCGGAACTTTATTTATAGAATTTTCAATAGCGATAATCATAAATATTTTAACGCAAAAAAACACCGCCGACCATCGACAAATAAAACTTAACACATTTAATAATAAAACATTCAAATATCTCCGTATAATAAATGTTTCATCATAATTTAAAGTTCCTCAATTACATAAAATCCACATTTCGCTCTTTGCCGAGTTGTGGCATCACGAGATAACGGATGGACGATTCAATTTCAATCCGTCACACAATTCAATCATCCACCGTAAAAGGCTTTCGGTGTACCTAAATTTTTTCTCCGTCTTTTTCAAGACTTTTATTATAACATTGTCTGGCGAAACATAATTTCGAGAGAAAAGAAATGTACTGTTTCTGTGTGCATATATATATATATATATACATACAGATTGTGGCTCGATAAAATATGATAGTAAACAATGAAATCATGTGCAAGAAAACGTGGAAACATTGAAAAATAAAGCATATGAATGGTTGTAGACTTGAGACGATTCAAAAAATGTCAAAAAAATGCCCGTGAAAATTATTATTCACGGATACTTTTTTTTTTTTTTGTTATTTCTATTTTTATTTTACTTCGTTCACTTGTATATTTTTCAACATTTTCCTTAAAAAAAAAAAAAAAAAAAAAAATATTTTTTATATTTTTAAGCACGATTATATAAACAAATTTGTTCGTACATAAATTTTATCAAATTGAAAAAATAATAGATTATTTTAAAATGCACTCTATTTATAACTAAAAATAAAAAAACAAATTATTTTTGTGCATCTATTATTAAAAAGTAAAAAAGAAAATTATAGCGATATAAGTATTAAAAGCTTTAGCTACGAAAAAAATGAAGATAAAAGCTTTGCTAAAACTCTTCGCAAACACGAAAAAACCCTCTAATTAAAAATGATCAAATAACGTCAAACAATCTAGAAGCAACAGCATAAGCAGTCCAAGCATCTAATAGTGTAGAAAAACAAAGAAAATAACAAACAAAGATGTACGAAAAACTTTTGTAAAATGTTTTTAGCTTCTTCATTTTTCATTGCGATAGTATGACGATATCCGGAATCTCATTCTCCGATATCTTTATCGCACCCATCTATATTCCAACTCGTCGATTTATTTTCAATCCCGCGTCATCCTCGAGGCGCGACATCGACATATTCCATACACGCGTATCCCTTTAAAAATAAAAAAAAAAAAAAAAAAAAAGTCTTTTTCCATAAGCATATACATACATACACACACACACACACACACACACAAAAACACACACGCGCGGGCGGGCGCATATATACATATATATATATCAAAAGGTAACATACGTTATTCCTCTACCCTTTTTTAATTTCATCTGTGGTGGGTGTGCGCGCGGGCTTTTTAATTCGCCGGCATTTCGCGCGGACGTATATACGCCACCGCGGTCCACATGTTAATTTTCGACGTGTATACCGAGTGTGCGTGCCTCCGGGGCACAGACGCGCGATTTCGGCGAGAGAGAGAGAGAGAGAGAGAGAGAGAGAGAGAGAGAGAGAGAGAGAGATAGAGTAAGAGAGAGATGGTGAAATTGAACGAGCGCACAGTTTTTCGTCCCTTCCGTAAAATTGGGTTCGATATGGGTTCGCCATCCGAATCGCTCGGAGGTAGCTAGCGGCTAAAACGCGCGCTCTCGCCCGTTGCGCTATGAGCGCAGGGATTTTTATTCCGTCTCGCTTTTTCTCTCTCTCTCTCTCTCTCTCTCTCTCTCTCTCTCTCTCTCTCTCTCTCTCTCTCTCTCACTCTCGCGAGCTTTTTTCCATGAAGAGCGAGCGAGCGATTTTTATTTTTCGTTAGCTTTGGTTGGTTTTTTTTTTGTCTTTTTTTTTTTTTTTTTTGTTAATTTTTTTGTATTTTTGCTCGCGATCATCTTAGTTAAGGAATATATTGTTCTGGATTCGAGTATTATTCCGGGAAAATAATTTGGTTTGTTTCGCGAGCGCGCGCGCGCTGCGTAAGCGACTCTATTTTTTTTTTTTAATTTGTTTCGTTATCGGTTTAAAACGATACTCATTGTTTATTAATTTTTTTTTCTCTTTTTCTCGCTCTCTTTCGCTCCCTTTCGTCTTTTTATTTTTTAACGTCGGAGCCATTTACCGTTCGAAAAATTAGAGGAACGTTTTTTCGATCGACGAGCTGTACGAGGGATTTTGGATTACGGTACAATAAGGCATTGTAAATGAATAATGGTATTAAAAAAGATGAATGAGAATACGCGAACATGTATATGCGCAATATATCGATAATAACTTTTTTTTTTTTTTGTTTTTTATTTAAATAACGTTTATTTTAAATAATTTAATTTGCTTTTTTGAAAATAATAAACAAACAACAACAATAAGCAATCGATTAAATAGTTTCTAATTATTGATATAATACAATTTCAAACGAATATTTATATTAAATTTTTTATAAATAATTATAACATTGCCTGTTCCGTAGATATTTTTATCAATTCTACTCTGATAAGAATAACTATCGTTATTATAAGTTTTATATAATACATGTAACTACAGATTCCGGAAATACTTTTCGTAAAAAATTTCTTGCGTAACATTATTTTCCACAAAGATAATCATCGTTGGTGATAAATAATATAAAAATTAAAGGATCGGATAAATATAGGCTCTTACATAATTACATTGACTTTCATCCCCAATATAAAAAAATAACTATCACGCAAAAAAAAAAATATATATATATATATTTAAAAAAAAAAAAAGCATCAAGTTCCGCTTATAAATGCGAAAAAAAAAGAAGAAATACAACAGGCAGCAAACAGTACCTAAAATAACCGTCATTACCTATACATAATACTCGGAACAAAATCTTACGCGGCAAACAGAGCGAGAGAGAGAGAGAGAGAGAGAGAGAGAGAGATTCGCCGGTCGAACGAAGCACGCCATGGGAAGATGGAAACAAAAAGTGCAACGCTCGGACGCCGTACAAATAAATCGTGCGCTTCGCGCGAGCGTCAGCATTAACTGCGCGCAAGCGTGATGAATTGATTATTTAATATATACCCCCTGTACGTATATATGCGCGTTTACCTTGATGCCTGAGTGTGTGCGTGCGCGCGCGCGCGTGTGTGTGTGTGTATGTATGCATGTGTGAATTGGATGTATCGCGAATGCGCTGACCGCGCGAAAGCGCACGAGCGTTCGACGTTGTTCGTCATAACGTATCTTGTACGTAAACATCGTCGATAAAGTTCGAAAGCTCGATATACGTATAAGCTTCTTATGCATGTGCGAGTAAACGCGAAACACGCCGTTTCTCGTCTTTTCTCGTCAAATGCTTGATTTTTTTTTCTTACTTTCCAGTCTTTAACTATTATTTTTAAGTTCTATGAATTTATAAATGTAAACGTTAGATATTGTTTTCGTTAATTTAATGCTAAACCTATCCGATGAAGCGATTCGCGATCAAAAAGTTACGTTTTACGTTTTATGCAAAAACAAAAAAGAAAAAAAAAAATATATAGCGTTTTGTACAATTCATTATTAGAAAAACAATTCGTCTTATCTTTCTCAGTCTACTTTAACGATAAAATTTTAAATAAACAAAATAATAATGATCTATACGATAACCTGACAATTATATAATAATTATAAATATTTATTTTCGCGAGGCTTATGTTTTTTACATTTGAAAATATTACCAATATATATATAAATATATATATATATGTTCGTTTTTTTATTCTCAAATTCACGGTCACTGATTACTCATTACCACGTTTCGTTTTATTGTTCGAAAATATGTAACAAGTAACACATCGTTCAATAAATCCCGAGACTAACAACGAAAACAACATTTTTTTTCAAAAATCATTTTTATTCATCAATTTAATCTCCTTTTAGAGTGATACAATCTTTCCAACGCCTTTCCAACATTTCTATACCATGTTTATAGAAGGATTTATCCTTTGCTTCAAAATAGGCTTCAGTTTCGGCAATGACCTCCTTATTCGAGCCAAATTTTTTTCCCTGGAGCATTTTTTTGAAATCAGCAAAGAGCCAGTAGTCGCTGGGGGCTAGATCTGGCGAGTACGGGGGTTGGGGAAGCAAATCAAAGCCCAATTCGTTCAATTTTGCCTTTGTTTTCATGGACTTGTGGCATGGTGCATTGGTGCAATCGCGGCACCCACTTGGAAAAAACCTTTTTCATGCTCAATTTTTCATGAAGGATTGTAAATACGCTTCCAGATGATATCTGTGTCATTTCTGCAATCTCACGGACCTTAACTTTGCGATTTTTCATTACAATTTTTAACACTTCACTCACATTTTCCTGTGTAACGGCTTCCAATGGCCTACCCGAACGTTCCGCATTGTTTGTGTCCGTACGACCACGTTTAAACTCAGCATACCAACGACAAATCGTTGGTTTGGATGGAGAGGAGTCCGGGTAATGTTTTTCAAGCCATTGCTGGGCTTCTACGGTGTTTTTACCCATTAAAAAACAATGTTTTATCAACACGCGAAACTCGCTTTTTTCCATTTTTCGAACAAATTACAAAGTGACTTTACTCTAACCTCGATAACTCTGCTGTCTGTGATCCGATTGCCGTGATATTTTTACACGTTCTATGAAAAGGTTTGCACTCTATGGAAACGTGGCCAGTTTGGTACTACTAGCACCATCTCTGGGTTAGTCTCGGGACTTATTGAACGATGTGTTACTGCTAAATGCGCGATTAAGATAATGCGATAGTTCGCTATTAAGTTTTATTTGATTTGCAAATTCAAAAAGCATACGCTGATCTTCGATGTAATATTTTAAAAGCTAATTTAATTGTTACAAACTAAAAATAGTCATGAATATATATATATATATATATATATATATATATATATATATATATATATACGTATATGTATATATATATACGCAGCAGCAGAAGCAAGCATGCGTGTATTGAGCTTTGTGTAAATTAATATCGATGAATCTTTTTAACGATATTCTCTTTCATGTGCGTTTATTCGATATTTAATCGAAAAGAGATATTTTTACATGATTAAATAAGGTTTTCATTTTATAAATATCGTGCATGTATTTAATTACGTTTTACAGATTTCCAATAAATTTCTAAATTTAATATTATTATATTTCGCGTTTGCAATTGCAATTAACCAAAACAAAAATAAACAATTTCGTTTCAAACAATCAAAAATTTCATAATTTGGTTCGATATATTTTTATCCATAGAAGAAAACTGTTTTAAAAAAACGTTATGATATCAAACTATTTGAATAAACTCTACTTTGGAGAATAATTTTAAGAAGTTTAATTAATGGTACGTTGCTACTCAATTTTCGTAGCTATAAAAGTCACAAGTTATGTTCGCATCATTGGTACTTATTTGCAGATCTGCAGGATTTTTGTATTGCTTATTCGATAATTTAATGCTTACGATGCAAGAAAAAACTTTAAATAATCAAATTTTAGCTGAACCATAGAAACACATAAACAGCAAAATCGTTATCCAAAACAAGCTTTATCTTCTCCATCCCCCTCCATCCCCCCTCCATCCCCCTCCATCCCCCTCCATCCCCCTCCATCCCCCTCCATCCCCCTCCATCCCCCTCCATCCCCCTCCACCCCCCACCATCCCCCCACCATCCCCCCTCCATCCCCCCTCCATCCCCCCTCCATCCCCCCTCATCCCCCCTCATCCCCCTCCATCCCCCCTCCATCCCCCTCCATCCCCCCTTCCCCTCCACCCCCTCCACCCCCCCTCCGCCCCCCTCCAACCCCCCCCCCCCCCCCCCCACCCCCTCCATCCCCCCTCCATCCCCCTCCATCCCCCTCCATCCCCCCTCCACCCCCCCCCACCCCCCCTCCATCCCTGACCGACAGCTCGACAGCTCGACAGCTCGACAGCTCGACAGCTCGACAGCTCGACAGCTCGACAGCTCGACAGCTCGACAGCTCGACAGCTCGACAGCTCGACAGCTCGACAGCTCGACAGCTCGACAGCTCGACAGCTCGACAGCTCGACAGCTCGACAGCTCGACAGCTCGACAGCTCGACAGCTCGACAGCTCGACAGCTCGACAGCTCGACAGCTCGACAGCTCGACAGCTCGACAGCTCGACAGCTCGACAGCTCGACAGCTCGACAGCTCGACAGCTCGACAGCTCGACAGCTCGACAGCTCGACAGCTCGACAGCTCGACAGCTCGACAGCTCGACAGCTCGACAGCTCGACAGCTCGACAGCTCGACAGCTCGACAGCTCGACAGCTCGACAGCTCGACAGCTCGACAGCTCGACAGCTCGACAGCTCGACAGCTCGACAGCTCGACAGCTCGACAGCTCGACAGCTCGACAGCTCGACAGCTCGACAGCTCGACAGCTCGACAGCTCGACAGCTCGACAGCTCGACAGCTCGACAGCTCGACAGCTCGACAGCTCGACAGCTCGACAGCTCGACAGCTCGACAGCTCGACAGCTCGACAGCTCGACAGCTCGACAGCTCGACAGCTCGACAGCTCGACAGCTCGACAGCTCGACAGCTCGACAGCTCGACAGCTCGACAGCTCGACAGCTCGACAGCTCGACAGCTCGACAGCTCGACAGCTCGACAGCTCGACAGCTCGACAGCTCGACAGCTCGACAGCTCGACAGCTCGACAGCTCGACAGCTCGACAGCTCGACAGCTCGACAGCTCGACAGCTCGACAGCTCGACAGCTCGACAGCTCGACAGCTCGACAGCTCGACAGCTCGACAGCTCGACAGCTCGACAGCTCGACAGCTCGACAGCTCGACAGCTCGACAGCTCGACAGCTCGACAGCTCGACAGCTCGACAGCTCGACAGCTCGACAGCTCGACAGCTCGACAGCTCGACAGCTCGACAGCTCGACAGCTCGACAGCTCGACAGCTCGACAGCTCGACAGCTCGACAGCTCGACAGCTCGACAGCTCGACAGCTCGACAGCTCGACAGCTCGACAGCTCGACAGCTCGACAGCTCG
>OX465096.1:58952921-59048202 GCA_949987625.1 Chalcis sispes | reverse complement strand
ACATTTTTTTATTGTATCCCCGTAACTGGCACTTGAATTTTACACAAAAAAGACACACGGAAAAAAAAGAAAAAAAAAAGTCAAAATCTGACAAATTATGTAAATGGTAAAAAAAGTACACGAATATTTTTTTTCCTTATCTACTTTTACATTAATTACTATTAAATAAATATTTATTTTTTAAACTATTGCAAAATAAATATTTCTGACTTTTTTTTCAGCGAATAGGAAAGATTTAAGAATTTAATTTAAAAGTAAAATATAAACATTTTCAATGATAAAAATTTTCGTAACTAAAATACTTATATGAAAATTTAACAGCCATTGTAAAGAATAAAAAAAAATTAATTTTAGAATACTTATAATTCGATTTTTACAAGGACGTTCACGATAAGTAATTTATACGTTTCTCAACGTACACGTTACCAAAATCTACTATCAATGTTTACCGTATCGATGACCCACACTCTAGAGTACAGCCAACCGTATTCGGTTAAACCACTTCGAAGCAGAGCTAACGCGCGATTAATTAAATTGAGCCACGATGACTCCCGACTCACTCACTCACTCACTCACTCTCTCTCTCTCTCTCTCTCTCTCTCTCTCTCTCTCTCTCTCTCTCTCTCTCTCTCTCTCTCTCTCTCTCTCTCTCTCTCTCTTTCTCTTGCGCGCGCGAAAATTTAATTTGCCTCTTGCACGCGCGCTCGCACAGACGAAAGCGTACAAGACGAAGACAAAGATACGAAGACTAAAGCTCTCACAACTGCTCGTAGAGTAAAGGGGAGGAGAGGAAGCGATTGCGGGTACGTGCAATGTTTTATAGATATACACATGTACATATGTATGTATGTACGTACATACGCGATACACTAGTGTGCCTTTGACCAAGCGCTCGAGGATCAGAGCGACGATCGAGCCGCGTGCTTCTGAGCGATTCCGTGCGATTACCGCCACTACGCATCGTTTCAAACTCTGGCTCTTCTCTCTCTCTCTCTCTCTCTTTCTCTCTGTATGCGAGCTTGCACTGAGTATTACCTGTGCGCGCTAATACATGCGATGGAAACACACGATGGAGACGGAGATGTGAGATTAAGGGAAGGTTTACCTTTTTCTGAACCAAAAAATCGATTTTTCTTTTTTTACATTTTTTTGTAGTTAATTACGTGTAGAATATATTCCCAAAACCGTTTGGTCGTATACATATTTTTTTTTAAAGCTATGGAACAAAAATGAGACCGACGTTAACACAGATTAATCGTTAATCAAATCTTTAAACGCGTTTTTTTCGAAACCACGTTTTTCGAACTGTTGGCCACGATTACTAAAAAACTACTCGATGGATCGCCTTTTTTTTATTTTTTTTTTAATTGTTAAAGTATTTATCGGAAAGTGGACTACAATCAACATGATATATGCATTATTTTTATTTTTAGAGTACTTTAAAGAGTGAAAAACAACTCAATAATGAAAAAAAAAATTCAAATGCCCGCCATTTGGTTAATTTTTGATTTTTAGCGATAATTGTAGGTCAGATGCCGACTACACTCATATATTTTATAAAACTTTTTCGATTTTTAATTTTCGTTCATTTTTGCAGGTGCTAGAGTGGCCAACAGCGGGCCACCTTTTTCGGAGATGGTCACTTTAAGGGGCGTGCCATTAATTACCGTCACGATATTTTGTCATAAAAAAAATTTTTTTTTGTACTTTTTATTGTATTAAAGAAGTAGCAAACAATTTGAGTTGTTTATTAATTTCCTTCTATGAAAAAAAAAATTCCAAAAAAAACTGTTGTTTCGGTCAATAAAAAGGTAAACCTTCCCTTAAATCAAGTGGAAGTTGAGATTCGACAAAAATATTGAATACGAAATATTAAATTGACGTTTTTTGTTTTTACGTGAATAATTTTAAATTCCAAAAATTGTTATTGCATTTGTTATTACATTAAAAAACTACTGATCTGAATGTAGTTTTATTTTTCATAGACAAGAAGAGGCTTTTAGTTAATTCTTCGCCTTTTTCTTTTGCTTGAAAAATGGATAAAAATAATAAATAAAAAAAAGACAATCAAAATTAAAAAGAAAAAAAAAAAAAAAAAAAAAAAAGTTTTTCAATCTTAAAACTGCATGTAAGTAAGCTCTTGAAAAAAAAAAATTTAATTTAAAAGGTTGAAAAAAACTATAAAGTAATTACAAATAACAAAAAAACTTATGAATCTTTAGACCGCCGATTGCATTAGAATCTATTTTTAAAAATTTCATTAAAATGTTTAAAAAACGTGCGAGTGCAAAAATTGTTCACCTTAAACAATATTTCAACCGCGAAATTTCGTCTTGCTAGCAAAAAGCTATATAAAAATAATTGTAATTTAAAATGTTTAATTACGTTTAATTTTAAATTAATATGCATAAATACGGATTTTCAACGTCGCTTAATACTACTTAAACTAATATATATATGAATACTAATGGTAATATACATAAAATAAAAAAAATTATTGCAGAAAACAATATTATTAGAGCGAAGAAATAAGCAAAAAAAAAAAAAGCAATTTCTCGACGCTGGCTTGCAAAGATATCCAATTGGTGATTCAAATAGTGTAGCTGTATAATAAGGAAACCTACATAAAGTAGACTAGAATTTCTTGGTAAACTTTGAGTTAATAACAATTTACTCAAGGGACGAGAATGCAAATTTTTTCGCATTTTCGCTCGCAGTAAAGAAACAGAGTATTCAATCGAAAAGTGGCTCGGGAAACCATGCAGGGAATTAAAAAACCTTTAAAATGGAAAAAGGAACTGTTAAAATTTGCACGTTATTCAATAAATAATAACTTTTGCAAAAATTGCTCCAAAATTTAGCATTTGCTCGATGAGATAGTTTTTATGGTACTCAAGATAGAGTAAAAATTTTATATCGATTCATTGAATAATTTTCGATAAATTTTAATTGTTTATCCCATACCTTTTTTTTTTTAATGAATAAATTTTATTTTCCTGGTCTATGTATGTATGTATGTATGTATATATATATATATATATATCGCAGCCATTGCTCTTTGCTCAACATGTAGCGTCAAAGACGTTTTAGCTATTTTTTCGCAAATTATGTTTAATCAAACTCGTTTATACCAACACATAAACCAACCACAGTTGCGTAAATATTACACTATTTCGTCAAACGAAAAAGAGTAAAATTCGAATGAAAAAAAAAAAAAAAAAAAAAACCAAAGTAAAAAGAAAAAGCATCGGATATAGGATAGATGCTACGACGTGGATTCATGGGCTCGACGACGACGACGACGACGACGACGGCGACGATGACGACGATGACGGCCAGCTTTACAACGTACCGTATGTCGAGTAGCTCATTCTAATGAATTGCTAATGCGCCCACTCGCCAAGGAAATTGACTTTTAATTAGCGATTTAATGATTCGCGGGGGATATTCCTCAAGTGCCGTCGGCTCTCGAGTTATTGAGGGCGGCACGTACTTTTATTTTAATTTTTTTTTTTTTTTTTTTTTTTTTTCTATTCTCGACGATTAAAAGCCATCGTTAACGATTGTACTTTTTTTTTTTTTTGTCGCGCAACAATTAGCTCGATTACTTTTTTACATTTTTTTGAAACAGTCGATTAATTATTTCATGTATGAAAAAAGCAAAATGTAAACTTTAATCGTTGATTGATTGATGAAATTTTAAATCAATTGTTCTATTTTTGTAATTTTTAATTTAGATTATTTTTATATTAAATAATAATTTATATTAGATTTAAATTTTTTAAATTTATGTCGCAATGACTCAATTTGCTTTATGACTTAAAAAAAAAAAAAATAATAATAATAATAATAATAATGATAAGTATCGTAAAAAGTGAACCGCATAGAGAATGTATTATAAAATTAAAAAAAAAAAAAAAATCTTTCGGATTTGTACAGGTGAAAGGCACGTTGAGAAATCCCGATCGAATTTCGTGAATCAGCAGTGATAGTATATCGATAAATGTGTAAGGTAAAAGTAAATCGAACGTTCCAGTTATATTTTTTTCAGTCTCGAGTTACATTCATTTATATCGCATATTATTATAACGCTAATATTAGATATTAAGAAATTAAATTTCAAAGAAATGAAAATTTATTTAAAAATAAATTGTTTGAAAGAAATTTTTTATTTATAGCACAAACACCGAGTATTAATTTGTCTTTGTCTCCGTTAAGTTACTTTGTTAATAATAAAATACATTAAAATTTTAAAGTTCAATGTTTACAGTCGTTTTCACGTGAAAGTAATAATGAAAAATAAGATTATTATTGACATTGGCACATGAAAGCACAATTTAATATGTAAATAAGAATATACAGGGGGAAAAAATTACGTAAAACTTATCGTTCAATTTTTCCTTATTTTTAGTTATATTCAATATTTTTTTTAAACGAAGAGAAAAAAAAAAAAAAAAAACTATTAAGAAAAGCCGCATGGAAAAAGAAACAATAAGCGAGAAAAGATTTAAAACGATTGTCAAGAGACCAAACGGTAAAACCATATACATTTACAATCCATAACAACGCTCGAATAACAACAGAGCGGATTACATGGTGCAAGTAAAACTCTCGCGTGCATGATGAATTAATGCCGCGGCTGTTACGTGCGCATGTACCGCTGGTGGTGTTAAATGAAAGGAAAGAAAGAGAAGGAGAGAGAGAGAGAGAGAGAGAGAGAGAGAGAGAGAGAGAGAGAAAGCTGTCATTTTGTAATATCAATTTAGAGCATCGGATTACGGTATACTTTCTGGGATTCGACGCATAAGCTGTGGTTCTCTCTATCGCTACTGGATAGATAATTATACGCTACACCGATCTATTTAATGTACTTTGCCATTTGAATTCTAAATGAGAAGAATGAGGGTGTAATTATTATGCGGATTACTTATTATATAATGTGCTACAGAAAGCCTTCTGCACGAAATATACCGATGCTGTATAACGATTAAAAGATGTTAGCTGAATTTGACGAATGTTCAATTGCATTATAATATTCGATAGGATCGATTTCCTATCTGCAGTTTTAAATCTATTATTTTTTTATATCCTAATCGATGGTTGTAGAAAATAGATGTATCGTAAACATAAATTTCTTAAAATTTTCCTTTTTATAAAAATGCGGCCAAAATAAAAACTTTATAAATGAAATAAGCAAAAGAAAAATGAATAAAAAGAATATATCAGAATCAGATACTAAATATTGCTATTTTAAACAGTACCGATCGGAATCTTTATTTTTTATTGCACTCATTTAAATTTAATTTAAAAAATTTAATAATAGTTTAAATGTTAATCAAAGTGTTTAAATGCTATAAAATCTAATTAAGATACAATAAGCCTATTATTTACTAGAACATTATTCACTATCAAACAAGTTTGATTAGAGCTGCCTTTAAAACACTATAAGTAAAATATAAACCTTTGTGTTAACATAAAAACAATCGTGATAAACTTAATTTAGTTTAATAGCAAAAATATACTGATTAAGTAACACAAGATTGAATTTTATATTAAATGAAAAAAAAATACAAAAAAGGAGGGACACCAACAGCACGCGGGGTTCCCAAGCGGTCACCCATCCAAGTACTAACCGCGCCCAACGCTGCTTAACTTCGGTGATCGGACGAGAACCAGTGCGATCAGCGTGGTATGGCCGTTAGCGACTGAAATACTCATGTCTACTTTCTTCCTCAACTGTTTCTCATTTTAAAAAGTAACTTATCTCTTGAGAAGAACTTAATATATACGAAAATATCTTCGCAAGGTGGTGTCAGAAACAGAGGATTCTACTGTGAGAAAACGGCTAGGTTTATTAGACATTTGACCTTTATTTAGACTATAGCATGTTTAAATATTTAATTATTTTTGGAGAAAATCGAAGTATTTCTTAATAATTAAATGAACCTAATTTTTAATGTCGGTTTAATTATAGATAGTGCACAATAAATAACTCAATGGAATGTTATGCAATGCTTTTCTAATAAACTATTTTAGGGTCGCGAAAAACTTTTGTGCATTTGAGAAAAATTAATTGTCCGTACAGGTTCATCTGTTACCACTAGAGAATTCAGAAATGTTTTTTGTTATAGCAAATTTCAATTTTTTATGGAAAATGTTCATTTGAAAAGATGCGTCAACAATTTATCGTTAAATAAAATAAAAAAAGAAAAAAAAGTGAGACACCAACAGCACGCGGGGTTCCCAAGCGGTCACCCATCCAAGTACTAACCGCGCCCAACGCTGCTTAACTTCGGTGATCGGACGAGAACCAGTGCTTTTTTTTTTTTTTTTTTTTTTAAATGTTTATTGAATCCACAATTATACAGTTTACAGAGATTAAATCCGCAATAAACAAGGATTGAAAGATTACAATAAAAGAATTTTTTTATAAGACAATAGGCCAAATAATAAGGCTCGCGCAGTCAGACACTTTAATTATCGGTTAAGCGATTTTTACAATAATATTGTTTACAAACTTTTTTATTTTTTGTACGGCTATAAGCAAGCTAGGTACAATAATTTATCATATCAGTATACAATCCAGAAAAATGTGGTATAAAAAAACTGGGTGCTTCTTTAACATAAGTTTTTCCCTTATTCTAAATGAGGTGTATGGACGGGAAGTAGGGGAGAGGAATGAAATTAGGAGTTCTTAAGAGCTAACTATTTACATATTTACAAAAATTAACTAAGACGCAGATACATTTTCACATATGTTATTATTGGTTAAGCCACTGTCTAATAATTTCATAATCTTTAAATTCTATTTTATATGTTTTGTTAAGTTAATTTTCTGAAATAAGTTTTATGTCTGGTTTATCTTTATTTAATATTTTTAGTGGATTACATCTTCTTTGGTTGGTTATTATTGAGTTTACGTTAATAGTTATAATTTACAAGGATTTAACATTAATTTCGTAGAACTTATCTGGGAGATTCAGTTTGTATTGTTCATCATGTGAGTAAGTTGTTGATGGTAGTAAATATCGCGTCTACTCTTGCTTCGTTTGTTTTGATTGTGTTTCTGATTTCGTCTAACTGTTTTTGTTGATTTTCAATCGCTTGTAACATAGTGGTTTGAAAATTTTCTATTATATTAATTATATTTGAAAATGATTCCATATTTTGATTCTCTGTTATAGGTCTTGTACTGGTATTTTCTTTGGGTTTTTGTATAGTGGTTGCTATGTGCTTTTGGCTAAAATTGTTTTTCACAATATCAGAATACTGAATTTCGGGTGTATATTTTTTACATATACGCATGATTTTGTTATCTTTGTTTTCTTTTGATACTTTTATTTTTTCTAATATTTTTTTCTTTATATCAAGTAGTTTAGGGCAACCTTTGTAAGATGCCGGGTGACCGTAGCTTTTACAGTTTACACAATATATTTTGTTTTTATCTACTATAACATTTTTATTTAATTTACACTCGCCTGGCCCGTGCGGGTTTTCGCATTTAACGCAACGATAATTCATGTTACAATTTTGCGCTGTGTGTCCGATTAATTGGCAATTTCGACATTGAGTAATTTCTGTTTTTCTTATTTTTTCCCATTTAATCGAGTAATAACTTAGATATTTAATATTCAGTAGTTTGTTAATGTTGCTGTTAGGAGACAGTTGTACTATAAATATAGGTAATAATATATTATTAGCTACCGATTTTTTTGTAAAAAACCTAGAAACTTTAATAAATTCGATCTCGTCTATTTCCAAATTCTTTAATTCTGTTAATATTTCTTGTTCGGAATAGCTACTATCTATACCTTTAATTAAGTATGTGTGTGGTTTTTCGGTTTTTGGTGTGTATGTGTAATAAGGAGTATTTGCAGTTTTGAATAAATTTTTAGTTTTATTATAATCGTTAATATTTTCTAAATATACACTATGTTTGTTATTATTAAGACGTTTAATATAAAAGTTATCAATTTTTAAAATAGACGTTAATAATTTTACTGTATCTTTCGGATTTTGGTAAGTTATATAAATAGGTGGAGGTTTGATATTTTTACCGGTATAATCTGGGTTTGAATTTGGTGTATCCTTTCGTATTGATGAAGCGTTAGAGGTTGTTGTCCTTCTACCTTCGATGTTTACGTTATTAACTGTAGTCGCTGTGTGTGCTGACGTGTGTATTGTAAAATCTTCTATTTCTTTCGTAGAGCCGTTATTCCCTTTATTTCTTAAATTATTATTTTTATTTCTTATTTCTTGCAGTAAGGTATTCAATTCACTTACTGTTTCTTCAATAAATAATTCGGTCGCTTGAGAATTCGCTTCCTTATCATTTCCGTTGTCCTTGTTATTACCTATATTTTCGGTAGACAAGCTTTTATTTGCGGACTTGGGTGATTCAGTATTTTTTGTTCTATGTATTAAATTAGGCGATGGATTTAGCCTTTGTTTTTTTCTGTGCTTTTTACCATTCACCGACATATTTGTTGGTGATTTATTTAATTCACTATCTTCTGTTTCGCTACTTCGTTTATATGTATTCGGTTTTTGTGAACTGTCGTTTGCATTAGCTTCTATGGCGGTTTTTCTGCCATTTTTAATATTTGCCGCTGACTGTTTTATGTTTGCACAGCACTGCGTAAAAATTTTAGAAGAAAAGAATAGCTACACTATTGAAAATTAAATTTTTCACGAATTTAAAATTCTATATTTCACTAATATAATACTAGCATTCGGCTATAGATGTTTCTCTTACCGAGGTTTAAAGCCGACTGACGAGAACCAGTGCGATCAGCGTGGTATGGCCGTTGGCGACTGACGAGAACCAGTGCGATCAGCGTGGTATGGCCGTTGGCGACTGAAATACTTATGTCTACTTTCTTCTACAACTGTTTCTCATTTTAAAAAGTAACTTATCGCTTAAGTAGAACTTAATATATACGAAAATATCTTCGCAAGGTGGTGTCAGAATCAGATGATTTTACTGTGAGAAACCGGCTAGGTCTATCAGACATTTAACCTTCATTTAGACCATAGCATTTTTGAATATTGGATTATTTTTGGAGAAAATCAAAATGATTTCTCATATTTGAAAAAAATCTAATTATTACTGTTAGTTTAACTATAGATAATGTATTAGGAATAACTAAATGAAATATTATGCGATTCTCCTTTAACAAACTATTTTAAGGTTGCAGAAAATTGTGTATTTGCAAAAAATTGATTGTCCGTCTGGGTTCGTCTGTTACCACTAAAGAATACAGACATGTTTTTTATTTCAAGTATGTTTTAAATTCTCATTGAATGCGTTCATTTCAAGAGATGGTTCAACAATTTGTCATTAAATAAAATAAAAAAGCAAAAAAGTGAGACACCAACAGCACGCGGGGTTCCCAAGCGGTCACCCATCCAAGTACTAACCGCGCCCAACGCTGCTTAACTTCGGTGATCGGACGAGAACCAGTGCGATCAGCGTGGTATGGCCGTTGGCGACTGAAATACTTATGTCTACTTTCTTCTACAATTGTTTCTCATTTTAAAAAGTAACTTATCGCTTAAGTAGAACTTAATATATACGAAAATATCTTCGCAAGGTGGTGTCAGAATCAGATGATTTTACTGTGAGAAACCGGCTAGGTCTATCAGACATATAACCTTCATTTAGACCATAGCATTTTTGAATATTGGATTATTTTTGGAGAAAATCAAAATGATTTCTCATATTTGAAAAAATCTAATTATTACTATTAGTTTAACTATATATAATGTATGAGGAATAACTAAATGAAATATTATGCGATTCTCCTTTAACAAACTATTTTAAGGTTGCAGAAAATTGTGTATTTGCAAAAAATTGATTGTCCGTCTGGGTTCGTCTGTTACTACTAAAGAATACAGACATGTTTTTTATTTCAAGTATGTTTTAAATTCTCATTGACTGCGTTCATTTCAAGAGATAGTTCAACAATTTGTCATTAAATAAAATAAAAAAGCAAAAAAGTGAGACACCAACAGCACGCGGGGTTCCCAAGCGGTCACCCATCCAAGTACTAACCGCGCCCAACGCTGCTTAACTTCGGTGATCGGACGAGAACCAGTGCGATCAGCGTGGTATGGCCGTTGGCGACTGAAATACTTATGTCTACTTTCTTCTACAACTGTTTCTCATTTTAAAAAGTAACTTATCGCTTAAGTAGAACTTAATATATACGAAAATATCTTCGCAAGGTGGTGTCAGAATCAGATGATTTTACTGTGAGAAACCGGCTAGGTCTATCAGACATTTAACCTTCATTTAGACCATAGCATTTTTGAATATTGGATTATTTTTGGAGAAAATCAAAATGATTTCTCATATTTGAAAAAAATCTAATTATTACTGTTAGTTTAACTATAGATAATGTATGAGGAATAACTAAATGAAATATTATGCGATTCTCCTTTAACAAACTATTTTAAGGTTGCAGAAAATTGTGTATTTGCAAAAAATTGATTGTCCGTCTGGGTTCGTCTGTTACCACTAAAGAATACAGACATGTTTTTTATTTCAAGTATGTTTTAAATTCTCATTGAATGCGTTCATTTCAAGAGATGGTTCAACAATTTGTCATTAAATAAAATAAAAAAGCAAAAAAGTGAGACACCAACAGCACGCGGGGTTCCCAAGCGGTCACCCATCCAAGTACTAACCGCGCCCAACGCTGCTTAACTTCGGTGATCGGACGAGAACCAGTGCGATCAGCGTGGTATGGCCGTTGGCAACTAAAATACTTATTTCTACTTTGTTCAACAACTGTTTCTCATTTTAAAAAATAACTTATCTCTTGAGTAGAACTTAATATATGCGAAAATATCTACGTAAGATTGTGCTAGAAACAGAAGATTCTACTGTGGCAGACCGTTACATTTATCAGACATTTGGCCTTTATTTGGATCATAGCATGTTTAAATATTTAATTATTTTTGGAGAAAATCGAAATATTTCTTTATAATTAAATGAACCTAATTTTTAATGTCAGTTTAATTATAGATGATTTATTATAATATAATAAATAACTGAATGAAATATTGTGCAATGCTTTTTTTAATAAACTATTTTAAGGTTGCGAAAAATTTTTGTGCATTTGAAAAAAATTAATTGTCCGTCCGGGTTCATCTGTTACCACTAGAGAATACAGAAATGTTTTTAGTTTTTAGTATTTTTCAATTTCTCATGAAAAATGTTTATTTTAAAATTTTTCATTGACAATTTATCGTTAAATAAAATAAAAAAGAAATAAAGTGAGACACCAACGACGCGCGGGGTTTCCAAACGGTCACCCATCCAAGTACTAACCTCACCCAACGCTGCTTAACTTTAGTGATCGGACGAGAACCAGAACTTTTTTCTTATTATTATATTTTATTGTTGCCAAAAATAATACATTTGAATACACAAGAAAAGAAAGGATGACTTTTACATAATTATTCTTATGACTAATTAGGGCATTAGTCATAAGAAGCTAAAGTTGTAAAATGAATATAATTTCGAATATCTTAAGTTGATACATATATTTTTTCTCATAATATAAAATTTATTTCAGAATGAAATAGATTAATAGATACATTTGCTATTACAAATACATTTGAGAAATCGACTGATAAAACTGACGGAAACATTTTCGAGGCGTCTTTTATTTGAGTTTATAAATTTTTTTTTATTTTTAAAAGGAAGCTTACATCTAACGCGAGCTTACATCTAAACGCTTATACTGTCACTTACAAATTTTTTTTTTACCTATTCTATTTATTACTAGGCAAGCCACCAATATTTTTTAGTATTTTTGCGATGTTTGTCACACGCGTCTTTTTATGACAAGTCTTTACTAAACCGCCATTGAATATGAGCTGCTGATGCGTTAAGGCCAGCTTCGTATCGGTTTTTTTTATTACTAGTTTTTTTATTAATGTGATATATGATCGGAATATTATTTTGATCTTGTAGATAGTTATTTTTATCTAAGGATAAAAACGCTTGGGGTGGTATGTAACCAGTTTTTAGGGTTCCGTATAAGTACATGGGTTCGGATAAAATGCACCAAATATTTCGCTGTTCTCTTTTACGCGAATAGCATGAACAAAATAATTTCGTATGATTTCAAAAATATGACAGTCGATACGATGTATGTTTGCTGCATAGTAAATTATTTTATTTCATATATATTTTTTATATTGAGATTGTTCTGATCTATACATACTTAAACACATTATAATACATTTTCTTTCAAATACTCATATTTTTCCCATTAGACAAGCGGAGATATTAAACCATATTGGGCAACCATATGTTATTATTGGTCTGATCATAGTTTGATAACAGAGTATTTTTATTCTTTTATTAAGATGTTATGAGTAAAGTAATCTTTTTAATGCCGAAAAAGCGTTTTTTGCTTTTTTCAGTTGTGTTTCTACGTAGAATTTAAAATGTAATTTGTCATCTGAATACACTCCAAGATGTTTTACACGTGATTTATGAGAAATAATTTCACCTTAATTTTTTTTTTTTTTAAATAAAATTTTGACAATTTAACCTTTCTAAAACACTAAGTCTAGATAAATTTTGTTTGAATAGGATAGTTTCAGATAGTGAAATAAATAAATCACCAACAAATGTGTCGATGAATGGAAAAAAGCACAGAAAAAACAAAGGCTAAATCCACCGCCGCCTAACCTAATACATCGAACAAAAAATTCTGTATCACCCAAGTCCGTAAATAAAAGCTTGTCTACCGAAAATATTGGTAATAACAAGGACAACGTTAATGATAAGGAAGCGAATCTTCAAGCGACCGAATTATTTATTGAAGAAAAAGTAAGTGAATTAAATACCTTACTGCAAGAAATAAGAAATAAAAATAATAATTTAAGAAGTAAAGGGAATAACGGCTCTACGAAAGAAATAGAAGATTTTACAATACACACGTCAGCACACACAGCGACTACAGTTAATAACGTAAACATCGAAGGTAGAATGTGAACAACCTCTAACGCTTCATCAATACGAAAGGATACACCAAATTCAAACTCAGATTATACCGGTAAAAATATTAAACCTCCACCTATTCATATAACTTATCAAAATCCGAAAGATACAGTAAAATTATTGACGTCTATTTTAAAAATTGATAACTTTTATATTAAACGACTTAATAATAACAAACACAGTGTATATTTAAAAAATATTAACGATTATAATAAAACTAAAAATTTATTCAAAACTGCAAATACTCCGTATTACACATACACACCAAAAACCAAAAAACCGCACAGATACTTAATTAAAGGTATAGATAATAGCTATTCCGAACAAGAAATATTAACAGAATTAAAGAATTTGGAAATAGACGAGATCGAATTGATTAAAGTTTCCAGGTTTTCTACAAAAAAATCGGTAGCTAACAATATATTATTACCTATATTTATAGTAAAACTGTCTCCTAACAGCAACATTAACAAACTACTGAATATTAAATATCTAAGTTATTACTCGATTAAATGGGAAAAAAAAAGAAAAACAGAAATCACTCGATGCCGAAATTGCCAATTAATCGGACACACAGCGCAAAATTGTAACATGAATTATCGCTGTGTTGAATGCGAAAACCCGCACGGGCCAGGCGAGTGTAAATTAAATAAAAATGTTACAGTAGAAAAAAACAAAATATACTGCGTAAACTGTAAAAGCTACGGTCATCCGGCATCTTACAAAGGTTGCCCTAAGCTACTGGATATAAAGAAAAAAATACTAGAAAGAATAAAAGTATCAAAAGAAAATAAAGATAACAAAATCACGCGTATATGTAAAAAATATACACCCGAAATCCAATTTTCTGATATGGTGAAAAACAATTTTAACCAAAAACACATAACAACCACTATACGAAAATCCAAAGAAAATACCAGTACAAGACCTATAACAGAGAATCAAAATATGGAATCTTTCTCAAATATAATTAATATAATCAAAAATTTTAAAAGCACTATGTTACAAGCGATTGAAAATCAACAAAAACAGCTAGACGAGATCAGAAACACAATCAAAACAAACGAAGCAAGAGTAGACGCGATATTTACTACCATCAACAACTTACTCACATGATGAACAATACAAACAGAATCTCTCAGATAAGTTCTACGAAAATTAACGTTAAATCCTTGAAAATTATATCTATTAACGTAAACTTAATAATAACAAACCAAAGAAGATGTAATCTCCTAAAATTATTAAATAAAGAAAAACCAGACATAGCACTTTTTTTTTTTTTTTTTTTTTTATTTAAAGCTTCAAATCTCTATTGAGATTTATTTGCCATACATTGATTGTTTATCATTTTACAATATATTACATTTTTACAATGTTAAACTTTTATATTACAATTTTTAAGAAACTTATGAATATACATAGGCATTAACATTTGGTTCGACGAGTAGTGTATTAATATTGCACGGAACCTTAATTTTACATAAATTTTGTAAATTGTACATAAGAGAGATTCGCTCTGTATCGAGTAAAGGGCAATTCCAAATAATATGATTTAAATCTTGTTGTCTAAAGCCACAAGAACAGCTCGGGTCAGAAATTATATTAATGCAATAGAGAGATGCTTTGAGATGGTAATGATCGGATCCACATCTGTTGACTGCAACAATAAGGTCTCTTGGAAGTTTTTTGTTATGAAACCACGGTTTGGTTTTTTCTGTATAATAAAGTTGGAAGTACTTTTGACCTTTTGATTGGAACGTTTTTTTAATGTTGTTTATAGAGATTTTATGCATGTATTCTTTGAAGTAGTTCCGCAGATCTCGAATAGGTGTAAAATGGATATAATTAGATGAGTTTAAGCTGGCATTTTTTGCAATCGAATCTGCAAGTTCATTGCTACTGATTCCAATATAGGGTTATCCATTTTACGCTTGGGAAAGTAAAGCTAAAGAAAACACATAAAATATTCAGATGGAAACGAAATTCTTTATTCAATATAAAGATTGAACCTTGCCATTATACGTGAAACACAACATCATTCAAATGTTCTCCACGGGACCTCTTACAGGCCTCAATCCTTTTAAGGTAATTTTCAATGACTTTTCGGCACATTTCCGGCAATATCTCGGCCATAACTTCACGAATATTGGTTTTCAATTGCTCAAGATTTTGAGGATTGTTCGCGTAAACACGATCTTTCGCATAGCCCCATAAAAAAAAATCCAAAGGTGTTAGGTCGCAGGATCTTGCGGGCCAATTGACATCACTTAATCTCGAAATTACGCGTCCTGAAAATTTCTCTTGCAAAAGTCCTCGATTAGCCTGTGTTGTGTGGCTTGTGGCTCCGTCCTGTTGGAACCACATGTTCTCCAGATCATAATCTTTAATTTCTCTCCAAAAATAATTGGTTAACATCCGTCCATAGCGATCAAAATTGACTGTAATGGCTCTTCCTTGATCGTTTTCAAAAAAATACGGGCCAATAACACCACTAGACCATAATGCACACCAAACGGTCACTTTTTCCGGATGCAAAGGCCTTTCTGCGATCACCTGAGGATTTTGAGAGCCCCATATGCGGTAATTCTGTTTATTTACGTAACCACAGAGCGAAAAATGAGCCTCATCACTAAAGAAAATTTTGTTCGAAAAATCGTTATCAATGGCTTGTTGTTCAATCACCCAATTCGCATACATTCAGTGTTGTGTATGGTCTTGAGGCTTAAGTTCTTGAGTGAGTTGGATTTTGTATGGATGGAGATGCAAATCCAAATGCAAAATCCGCCACAATGAGCCGTAAGACAAGCCCAAATGTTGAGCACGTCGAGGAATCGACAAACTCGGGTCTTCCTTCCCACTTTGAGCAACGACAGCGATATTTTCAGCAGAACGAATGTTGCGATGATGCACAGGCCTTGCAATATCAATAACCGATCTAGTCTCTTCAAATTTTCTCACTGTGTTAGAAATTGTTTGCTGTGTAGGTCGATTATGTCGACCGTAATCGGCTCGTAAAGCCCGAAATGTTGATACAGCAGAATCACCATTTTTATAATAAAATTTAATAATTTCAAAGCGTTCTTCGACTGTTAAACGATCCATATTTCTAAATGGCAAACCTTCAACTAAAAAAAACACGCTTTGGATGACATTTAACTCTGACAGATGTCAAATGGCAGGGTTATACTTTTCCTACTACGAAATGGATAACCCTGTATGAGCAGGAATCCAAAATAGTTTCATATCTCCAGAAGTAGTTGTACTGAAAAACAATTAAAATTTGTTCAAGTTCTTCTTTGCACCTGATTATACTCCTGGCGTTCCAAAAAAGGATTTTTGTATTGCATTTGTTATCTGGATCCATTTTATTGAAGGGATGGTCTTTATTCTTCTGTTGAGCTAAAATCTTCGCTTGCACTATTGTTTATACTCGTAATTGAAGAACTATCGAGTTTCTTTATAATTCTAGTTATGCGGCTCTTCAAGCTTTTTTGTTCGATGTGCCCATAAACTTTTCTCAGCGAGTCAATGAGAGTGGAAATATTGTTAGTGTATTTGGCAGCAGTCGGGTGCAAATCAGTATTTCCAAACGAATCTTTTAAGAACTGAATGATATTTTCGAAATCAATTGATAGTTCAGCCTTATTTTCCTTAAAATAGGCTGCAGCAGATTTTAGATGCATGTCTACTTGAGTATAGTTTTCTTTTTTTGTGATTTTCATTCGTTTTATTGGCTAAGACAAAGACTTTTTACTTTTTTTGGATACTGTTGCAGTTGAAGTATTTTTAAAATTATCGTTGGAAGCTATGCTAGCATGGTCGCTAGAAGCTTCTGTTGTCGTCGAATTCGACAAAGCTCGTTTAGTGGAACAAATATCAGGAATTTTAAATTCAGTTGATAGTTGACAGTTTAAAGATAAAACATCTATTCCACTTCTATTTTGCTCTTGTGTGAGCGTTGACTCAGCGATGTTACCTGACTCGGTGTAAATTGTTAATTGAGATTCCGTGATTGTATTAGTTTGGGTACTTGTTTCGTAATTTTTACAGTATTTGGCTAAATGGCCTTCGTCTTTACATAAGAAGTAGGTGAGCTTCTCCGTTGAAAAATAAATCCAATAAGTAACGCTGTTGTGTTCTATTTTTAAATGCTCGGGAAGTTTGTTGATGTCGTCTTGATCTATATACACATGACGTCAAAAGCTAAGTAAATGTGTATATCCTTCCTCATGTATACCTGAACAAATTTTGGTGATTGATGATTTTAACGTAATATTACGCTTGCGTAGTTTCGCTTCAATCGTGCTGTCTGGAATAACTGGGTGTGCGTTAGAAATAATTATTCGCTTTGTTTTGGAAACAAGCGGTCGAATTTCGAGAGTATTATTGTTGATAGTGATGCGTTTGTAGGTATTAACGATTGTTTCGGCAATCACTGGAGAAATAAAATAAATATAGACCCTTCTGAGAGAAATTCTTGAAATATGCGTCATGTTTTGCGGTCCAATAAGTTTTCCAATAGCCAAAGCGTAGTCCCTGTTTGTCAGTCCATCTATAGCATCCAGTACAATAGCACATTCACGTGTTGGGCATACTTCTTTTTGCTTTATTTGTGCATACGAGGTTTTATTATTTACAGTAGTTTCATTACTTTCAGGAAAACGTTGAGATGGAATGTCCCTGCTACCAGAAACTTCCATGATGTATTTTCAAAAAAAGTTTTATGAATTGAGATACAGATTCTCTGTATCTCAATTTAAGAAAAGCACTTTCGCGAAATGTTGCTTTCATACAGTTCATTAATACTTATATTATGCGTGATTTATGTAGAACGGTGCTCTTGTTGGTAAACACGTCTTACTTCGACGAGAGCTCGTTCAAGACTCGACATAGCACTTATTTCAGAAACTAAACTTAACAAAACACATAAAATAGAATTTAAAGATTATAAAATTATTAGACAAGACAGATTAAATTCATCTCAAGGTGGAGGAACTGCAATTTTAATAAAAAACCACCTTAAACATAACATAATAATTAATAGTACCATAGCAAAATTTAAAATTCTGGAAACTACAATTATAAAAATGACGATTAACAACACAGATAACCTATGTATAATTTTAGCCTACGCCACATGTGGAAATCAAAAGGAATTCTATAAGGAATTCGAAAACTTATTTCAAATACTCAACCTTGAAAAACCTGAAAATTTTTATATCATCTCTAGAGATTTTAACGCTAAACATAAGAGTTGGCAAAACATTAAAAACAATACAAGAGGAACATTCATACGAAATTGGATTGACAACAATAATTTAATCTATAGAACGAAATTATATAGTTCCGACCTGCCTTCGTTTCCATCTGGAAATTCATTTTTAGATTTATGCCTTGCTGATACAAGATTAAAAATCTGTAATTCTAAAGCAAACGACACCGTTGAAACAATTAGTTACGACAGCGATCATAATGCTTTAATTATAATTATTAGTAAAAATGTAAAAGACTGCTTTAAACTAGAAACACAAGAAAACGACGTTCAATTTAACTACAGCAATACCAAGTGGAATATATTTCGAAAGAAATTAGAGAAAAACTGCAATTTCAATCTATGTAATAATGTAAACATAAGTAACGACCAAATCGACGATCTCATCGATAGAGTTGACAAACAAATCCTAAAGACCATTTACGAAGTAGTTCCTCGAGTGTATAAAAAGAATTCATGCGAGTCTTATTTAAATGATAAAATTCGAAAAATTAAAAAAGAAAAAAGTTATATACTATCCCAAATAAATCGGTTACGCTACAACTTCACTAGTAAAGAAAAAGAAACTCTCGAATTTTATAACTATCTATTATACCAATTAAAAATCCAACTCAAGATTGAATTCTCAATCTCAATAAATAAATTCTGGGAAAACAAAATAAAAAAAATTTCAGTCAAAGACCAAAAGAGCTTGTTTCCCCAAATAAATAAAATTTTTCGAAAAAAAGATGCAGTAGACATCCCTTATCTAAAAATACCGGAAAGTGACTTTGCCTTACTTGAAGAGGCAAATATTAAGTCCGATTACAAAGACAAGGATGGCAACTTTATTATCTCAAATACTATAGAAAAACTAGATTTAATAGGTACATATTTTTCAAAAGTTCACATGCAAAACGATCATATGGGCCGTGAACAATTAAGCAGGTTAATAGCAGAAAAAATTTCACTACTGAGGCAAGAAATGCACAACGACGTAGAAGAAAATCGTACTATTTGTACATTTACTAATGAAAATACATCCGATAAACCTACACAACCCAAACAAAACGAATTGTATTTCACTCATTTCGAAGAGGTAAGCAAAACGTTTTTAAAATTAAATAATAAAAAATCCTCAAGTTTCGACGAGATACCTAACATTGTATTAAAACATTTGCCTGAAAAAATTAAATAGTATTACACAATCATTTTCAACAACACTTTAAATAATATGTATTATCCAAAAAAATGGGAAAAAGCGAAAGTTATAGCAATTCCAAAAAAGAATAAAGATAGCTCTCTACCATCTAATTTGCGACCCATAAGTCTACTGCCGAATATTAGTAAAGTATTCGAAATATTTATAAATAAGTCAATAGCTCACTTTTGTTAAAAAAACAACATAATTCCAGAAAATCAATTCGGATTCAGATTTAAACATTCTACAATTCACGCTATTAACAAACTAACCGCAGATATTTATTGGTCTCTAAACGCAAATAAACGAGTGGGTGCATGTCTTATAGACCTTGAAAAAGCATTTGACATCGTTTGGACCGTAAGCCTTATATACAAATGTTAAAGAAAAAATTCCCAATACACATAACAAAAATGGTGTGGACTATGATAACAAATAAATCATTTTTTATAGCAGAAAATTCAGCTAAGTCTAGTAAAGAATTTTACGTTAAAAATGGATTACAGCAAGGAACCGTCAATTCACCAATTTTATTTAACATTTATAACAGCGATGTTCTCAATTTATTTGACTTGAATTCTCAACATAAATATTCTATAGCTTTCGCGGATGATCTTATAATCTATATCACAGGCAACAAAACAAAAACAATACAAAACGAATTACAAGATCTCTTTCAAAAAATAGTCAATTACCACAGCTCTTGGAAATTAAAAATCAACGTGGAAAAATGCGAAACTATAATTTTTAGACCTAAACTAAGTGATTTGAGTAAAAATGAAAGAAAACACTGTAAAAACTTTACTATTAAAGAAAAAACCAATGAAAGAAAAATTATTCCCCACAAAGATTTCGTGAAATACCTCGGCGTTAACCTCGACGAAAAATTAAACTTTAACAAACACATTAACATTCAACTATCAAAAGCAAAAAATTCTTTTTGGAAAATAAAGAGATTATTCTATTCAAAACAGCTTAATGCCAGAGTAAAAATTTTATGCTATCAGTCGCTAGTTAGACCTATTCTTACTTACGGCTGTCCCATATGGTACAACGTATCAGCGTCTCAAATGGAAAAATTTCGAATTTTCGAAAGAAAATGCCTAAGAGCATGCCTAAGTTTGTACAGATCGAAAGAAAGCAACTATAAAAAATATATAAGTAACCAACGTATCTATAATTTAGCAAAAATTCATCGAATTGATTGCCACATATTAAAACTATGTAGAAATTATTATGCCCAAATACCATTTATAAAAGAAAATAGTCTAATTTATAGTAGTTTATACCCAAATAGTAACTATCACGCACGTTCGCTTGAAACAGGATTCATCCCCCCAGACGCATTCACCTTCCTTGATTACAACAACTATTTGCAAGATTCCAATAACGTACCAATAATTTATCATGTAAATAGATATAAATCTAATAAAAAAATTAACTATCCTCCTAATTTAAACTCTGGTGTCCCAAACACTCTATGGAGATTTAATAGGTCGATACCTCAAATAGACACGAAAGATAAACACCGTAAAAATATAAAAAAATATTGGTGGCTTAACCAATAATAAAAATGCAAAAATGTAACTGCGTCTTCGCTTATTTTTGTAAATATGTAAATAGCTAGCTCTTAAGTACTCCTAATTTCATTCCTTTCCCCTACTTCCCGTCCATACACTTCATTTAGAATAAGAAAAAATTTATGTTAAATAAGCGCCCAGTTTTTTATACCACATTTTTCTGGATTGTATTTTAATATGACAAATGATTGTATCTAGCTTGCTCATAGCCGTACAAAAAAAAAAAAAAAAAAAAATTTGTAAACAATATTATTGTAAAAATCGCTTAACCGATAATTACAGTGTATGACTGCGCGAGCCTTATTATTTGGCCTATTGTCTTATAAAAAAAAAAATTCTTATATTGTAATTTTTCAATCCTTGTTTATTGCGGATTTAATCTCTGTAAACTGTATAATTGTGGATTCAATAAACATTTAAAAAAAAAAAAAAAAAAAAGCACTGGTTCTCATAAGATCAGAGAAGCACAGCAGCATTGGGCGCGGTTAGTACTTGGATGGGTGACCGCTTGGGAACCCCGCGTGGCGTTGGTATCTCTCTTTTTTATATTTTTTAAATTTTGTTTATTATAAAATTTTAAAATTCGAGTCTAGTTGAACAATTAATTTTTAGCTAATACATAAATGATGTTTTCGTAATACAAAAATATTTTTTTTTATTTTTCTTAATGAATGTTAATTTATCTCGTAGAATTAATATTTTCTATATAATATGGAGAGTATGCAATAAAATAATATTGATGCGCTCAATTTACCAGTAGTAACAGGTGAATTTCGACGTCCACATATATTTTTTTTTTTCATACAGTTTTTGTTATTGCAAAATGTTTCTTTTGAGGTTAAATTTTATAGTATTTCATTAAAAATTATTTCTTCAATTATTGTACACTAATGAAGATTAGCTTGATATTGAAAATTAAGCTAACTACGTATGATCTATAAGCCAAGAGATATTTAGAATTAAATAAGTATGTTAGAAAATCTAGAATAAGTAAACAAATCGAGTATATTTAAAATTTAATTTACGCAGAGTTCGTAGACATCGTTCAAAGAAAAAAATAGAAAAAAAAATTTCGAAAAACTATATCTGATAAAGAAATAAATTATGAGTTGGATAATGTTTAGTTAAAAAGTAAAACTGTCAATAATGACGCACATCATATTATCAATATTTATACACAACTACCTTATATTGAAAAAAGGAAAGTGTTTACATAGTAAAGAACGGCACTGACAATCTTAAAAAATTATGTTATGCAGACGATATGACGATTGTATTATTTTTTAACAAAGTTCAGATTACAGCAAACAAATAAGAAAAGTTTTATATTTCATTATGATAATTTTGAACTTGTTAATTCTATTTCTTTCTTACAGACCTTTAACAGGTATCTATACAAGATCTTTTAATATTTCTCTGGTGCCTGTACATGAACTTCTTTTGCCTGTTTATAGTTTTCTATTCGGGTATTTTCGTCTAATTTTTTTCAGTATTACTTGTTAAAGGTAGCAGATTAAACAGTCGCTTACAGTCATACCACGCATATCACACTGGATTTCGTCTAGTTAAAAGTGACATTACCTTACTTGAAGAGGCAGATATTAAGACCGATTGCAAAGACAAGGATGGCAATTTTATTATTTTAAATACTATAGAAAAACTAGATATAATAGGCACATATTTTGGCAAAGTTGACATGCAAAACGATCATATGGGCCGAGAACAATTAGGCATGATAATTGCAGGAAAAATTTCAAGACTGAGGCAAGAAATGCATAACGATCAAAAGGAAACCGTACTATCTGTATATTCACTAATGAAAATACATCCGATAAATCTAAACAACCAAAACAAAATGAATTGTATTTTACTCATTTCGAAGCGGTAAGCCTAACGTTTTTAAAATTAAATAATAAAAAATCATCAAGTTTCGACAAAATACCTAACATTGTATTAAAACATTTGCCTGAAAAAATTAAATGGTATTACACAGTCATTTTTAACAACGCTTTAAATGATACGTATTATCCATAAAAATGAAAAGAAGCTAAAGTTATAGCAATTCCAAAAAAAAAATAAAGATAGCTTACACCACCATCTAATTTGCGACCCATAAGTCTACTACTAAATATTAATAAAGTATACGAAATATTTACTAATAAGTCACTTACTTTTGCTCGAAAATTAACATAATTCCAGAAAATCAATACGGATTTAGATTGAAACACTCGACAATCCACGCCATTAACAAACTAACTGCAGATATTTGTTGGTCTTTAAATGCAAATAAATGGTTGAGTGCGTGTCTTATAGACCTCGAAAAAGCATTTGACACGGTTTAGACCGAAGGCCTTATATACAAATGTTAAAGAAAAAATTTCCAATATACCTAACAAAAATAGTGTGGAATATGATAACAAATAAATCATTGTTTATTGCAGAAAATTCAGCTAAGTTTAGTAAAGAATTTACGTTAAAAATGGATTACAGCAAGGAACCGTCAATTCACCAATTTTATTTACCATTTATAACAGCGATGTTCTCAATTTATTTGACTTGAATTCTCAACATAAATATTCTATAGCTTTCGCAGATGATCTTATAATCTATATCACAAGCAATAAAACAAAAACAATTCAAAACAAATCACAAGATCTCTTTCAAAAAATAGTCAATTACTACCGCTCTTGGAAATTAAAAATCAACGTAGATAAATGCGAAACTATAATTTTTAGACCTAAACTAAGTGATTTGAGTAAAACTGAAAGAAAACAGTGCAAGAACTTTACTATCGAAGAAAAATCCAATGAAAAAAAAATTATTCCTCACAAAGATTTCGTGAAATACCTCGGCGTTAACCACGACGAAAAATTAAACTTTAACAAATATACTAACATTCAACTATCTAAAGCAAACAATGCTTTTTGGAAAATAAAGAGATTATTTTATTCAAAACAGCTTAATGCCAGAGTAAAAATTTTTATAGACCTATTCTTACTTACAGTTGTCCACACATACGGGTACAACGTATCAGCGTCTCAAATGGAAAAACTAAGAATGTTCGAAAGAAAATGTCTAAGAGCATGCTTAAGTTTGTACAAATTGCAAGACAACAACTATAAAAAATATATAAGTAATCAATGTATCTATAATTTAGCAAAAATTTATCGTATTGATTGCCACGTATTAAAACTATGTAGAAATTATTATGCTCAAATACCTTTTATTAAAGAAAATAGTCTAATTTATAGTAGTTTGTATCCAAACAGTAAAAATCATGCACGTTCGCTAGAAACAGGATTCATCTTCCCAGACGCATTAACTTTCCTTGATTATAACAACTATTTGCAAGATACCAATAACGTACCGATAATCTATCATGTAAATAGATATAAGTCTAATAAAAAAATTAATTATCCTCCTAATTTAAACTCTTGTAGATAAACACCGAAAAAATATAAAAAAATTTTAGTGGCTAAACAATAATAAAAATAAAAATGTAAAAATGTAACTACATCTTATTTAATTCTTGTAAATATGTAAATAGTTTAGCTCTTAAGTACTCTTTATTACCTAACTGCTAGTACATTTTTTTCCTTTACTTCCCATCCACCTCAGTTAGAATAAGAAACAAAATCTACGTTAAAGAATCACCCAGTTTTTTTTCTACATACTCCTATTTTTTTCTGGATTGTATTTTCATTGAATGAAGTTTATTGTACCTAGCTTGCTCATAACTGTACGTAAAATACGTTTTGTAAACAATATTGTGTTAAAAATTACTTAATTGTTAATAAATTGTATGACTGCGCGAGCCTTATTAAATACGGTCTAAATGTCTTACGAAAAAAATTTTTTTTATATTGTAATTTTTAATCCTTGTTTATTGCGGATTTAAACACCTATAAATTGTATAATTTTGGAGTCAATCAACATTATAAAAAAAAAAAAAAAAACTGGCTCTCGTTCGATCACGAAAGTCAAGTAGCTTTGGGCGCGTTTAGTACTTGGTTGGGTGACCGCTTCGGAACCCCGCGTGCTGTTGGTATTATTCCTCTTTTGTTTTAATTTTTCATTTATTATTATGAAACTAAATTTTGTGTTACGTTCTTAAACAAAAACTGAAAAATTATTCTGCTTTTCTTTTATGTCTCTTCGTACAAAAAGTCTTACGAAGGCGAGTTATCCCGATTCCCTCTCCACAGGCTAAAAATAGATGCGCACATTGTACTACACAGTCTTAATAACGAACGCAGAGAAGAACTAAGGATACATAAATGCATTTTTTCTTTTCTTTCTTTTACCCCTTTTTTTTCCTGTTACTTCTATTTATTTCTATACTTTATTTCTAATGTTTCGGTAAATTTTTGATAAAAATAAAGGTATTCAATATGTACTCAATGTTTCAAATATAAACAATTTGTTAAAAATGTACATGGCTGAATGAGAATTTTTATACAAATACATATTTGTTTAATATTGTTGGTTTTTCCAACAATTTAAACAAATTAAGTAATCATTTTTTAAATTATCAGGACCTTTTCAATAACCGATCATTAGTAGTCATAAGTTTTCTATTAAAAGCAAGCCTTAATTTGTCTGTTACATTATATTTCTTACAGGTCCCGGTCACATACCTGTTTAGGACCTTTTTTGGCCTGGTTACCGTTTTTTACCCGGGATTATATTAAATATGAAAAATGTATAATAATACTATTTATATATTATATTAATTAAAGAAATAATTTGTTTAAAACATTTAAAAATTAAAATTTAACAAAATACTTTGTTTTAACGAAGACATCTTATACATTAAAAATAATTTAATGGGCTGGCTGGATATTTACCTGTTACTACTATTAAAAAGTAACAAAATTTATTGTTGCAGAATTTTCCAACTTTTTAATTTGTTAATATTGAGATATAATTATAACTCAAAATTAAATAAAATGAAAAAGGCAAAAAAAAAAAAGAGAAACACCAACGGCACGCGGGGTTCCCAAGCGGTCACCCATCCAAGTACTAACCGTTACTTTAAATTTGTATTATGAAATTATATTTCATAATCATACAAATTCTTCAACTTTGTTTTTACGTACTAATTAATTAAATACAATACTCAGTTACTACTATATCAAGTACTTACCAATTCTTTTAGATTTCAATACTTTCGTTACTTTAAATTTGTACTATGATATTATATTTCGATTGCTTTATATTAAAACATTTCTACAATATTTTTTTGACTACTGAACTAATATTAATTTTTTTATAGACAATATCCAAATTTATTATCTGTTCTCAGGTAATATTAAATTATTTGTAAGATATTAAATTAATGTTAAAAAAGTGATATCAAGTTTTAGGCTATAAATTTTGTAGAAATTGAAAATATTTAATTGAATAACTATAAAGATAAGATAGTATACTATATAAAGACATTTTTCCGGCACAAATTTCACAGCTGTAAACAACCGGATCATTGTCAACGACAGTAAGTAAGTTTCCATTATTCAACTATAAATTTTTGTTACTTTAACAATCAAATTTCATGAAAATAATTTTTATTTTTTGAATTTATAGTAGACAAAATGATGTCCTACAAACTTATTTTTGCAATATTTTTAATTTGCTTGATATGTATTTACGTACAATGTAAAAAGGGTCTAGGAGTGCCGTGCAAGGTTAAAGAAGGTCAATCTCAAAAAGGTTCATGGTGTGGAGTGGGACAGAACGCAGGCGAGTGCGAAATGGGTGTATGTCAAAAGAAGACAGATTAAATGAAAAAAATGGCACAATAAAATGTTGAAAGAATATTATTTTGTTATAAAATAATAAAGGTATTAATGAATTCACTAATAATTTTAATTGCTTTAATTTAATTTAATTTATTTATATTGTACAACCTAAATAACCTGTATAAACTTAATGGTTAAAAAATAAGTCTTCATACACAAATTTTTTCATTTAATTCGCTACTCAAAAAGTTGAGAACTTTGTGCATAAAAAGATCATTTTAAAACGGTGGATCATCGAGAGGTTCCAAGTTAAATTTAACTATTTTTTCAATGAATGACAAAATGGTATGATAAAATTAATATAAATATGAATATGAAACAAAAAGCGAATGTCTTTTCTAAACTTGCTTATACTTGTAACCAAGACCACCGTCGGGTAGTTTTTATCTTTTTTAATAACTATTGGTTCTTAAACTATTATTAAATCCAAGATTGTTAGAATACTTCATTACGGAAAAGCTTCTCTTGATCACTTTGTATCGAATTCCGAAGTTTAATCGATTGCTCAAACTATTTTCTTCTTATAACGAGAAATAATGTAAACACCGATAAAAAGCAACTGCGTAAATGCAGTAGACCAAAGTGCGACAGTTATGTGTTGAATATATTCGTACGTAAACCAACAATTGTTTTATTGCAGTATCTAATAAACAAACTCAAGCACGAAAACTTGTTAGTTTATGTACAAACGCGAATGCAATCTATGCAACAACATTATCTCTCTCTCTCTCTTTCTCTCTGCATCTCTCTCTCTCTCTCTCTCTTACTTTCCCTCTCTCGCCTCTCTCATCACCCTGTTTACTTTAATCGGCTTGATTGCCGAAGCTAAGCCTCGAACCCAGACTCGCAGGCACGTACACATGCGCACGGTGGGAGGGGAGAGAAAAAAAAGTCAACCTGTAATCCCGCGGTAGCTGATTTATCGCGCGTACACCAAGATTCGCTTGCTAGGAAACGTGTTCTTGCCGCCGTCATCGTGGATAGTAAGATATTGACAATGAGGAATCGAGCTGACTCGATGTGATGAGTTACCTTTCGCGGGAATTTTTTATCTAGGATATGTTGTGGAGTAAACAGTAAAATTTAAAGGTTAAACTACAACACTTTCAGTATATATATAGTTACTTTTTTCTATCATAAACATTTTATAGAAGATTGAATGTTACTTATCAATGTGTACTCAACGGTATACTTGTTGTATAGAAAGCTGGTAAGTTTCGATTAAAAATTATTTTACGAAGAATGTGATATAAATTTACAATGAAAATTAATGTATTTGAAAACATTTTTAAAATCTTTAAAAATCAAAAGTAATTTTTGAAATTCTACTTAATTATTTATACTTGATTTAGAAAAATGATTTTTTTTTTTTTAAGAAAAAATAAAAAATTTGATAAAAATAAATGTGGAAATTTTGAATTATAAACTAATTAATTTAACGTAATTTTACATGTTTCATTCTATATAAAGATTAAAACATAATACTTTTTTAGAAGCATTATATTTTTTTCTATTGAGAATATTTATGATTTCTGTACACTGAGACATTTACAATTAGAAAATTTTTCCATAAATTGGCTTCGATTGTATAAAAAATTTTTTTTTCACTATTTTTTTTTTTTTTTTTTTTTTTTTATTCTGCTCTTTTCCGAGAAAACACGCGTGACCCTCTTTAGAAACTCTTCGGTTATATGACCAATAGTTCTAGTATATACTTGAGACAAGAGTACAAAGCTACTCGAAGAGTATTTTGTATTATGACTGTTGATTTTTTAAGCTAAAGGCTTTATAAAAATGTTTTTATTTTACGACACTTGTTTTTTTTACTAAACCTTAATTTTATTTTTTCTTGTTTTATATTATTAACCTTTACAATTGCAATTACTTCATAACATAACGATAAAAATTAAGTTTATTTGTTAAAGAATTGCCAATGAATAATTTTTCTTAACGTTTTTTTTTTTTTTTTTTTTTTCTTAATATATTTACCAAGTAATACTCGAAAGTGTTCGGTGTTGACTATATACAGGCGTAAAAATTTTTGGGATGCGTATGTAAAATATACCTAATCGTTTATCTTTCTTATTATTTATTTCAAAGTAACACCTTTCAACTGGCAAATGTTCTTACAAGTATCTGAATTTGCATTTTAAAAATATATCCAATCAATCCAAAATTACTAAAATCATCGTTATTTTTCCTTTCTTCAAACGGCATATCCTTCATCAGAAAAATCACGCGAATTCAACGAAACCGCGGTTTAATAATTCAATCTCGTTACTTTACTCCATACAACACACACGAGTTCTCGCACAACGAGTCCGACGTGAGAAAGCTACGTTACCGCCACGATTTTATCCGAACGAACGGAACTGGGAAAACGTCTTTCATTTCCTGAATCGCGCGACGCCCGGGTTAACGTCGTTCTCGTCTCTCCCCATTGTACTACCACCTCGAAATATGCACCTGTGGTTATTTCCCGTATACGTTACTAGCGCGCAATTTTATACGTCTACATAAAAAAAAAAAAAAAAAAAAGGAAGGAGGAAAAAACCTTAAAAGTTGTCTTAAGTTTCGTCTTAACGAGATTAATACTTTTTTTCGTAGTAATTTTAGGAAAATTCAAGGAAAAAATATTAATAATCATCGATGTAAAAATTAAAAATCTTATTGTAAATTACTTGACATGTGTAATTTACATATTTGTTAAAAAAAAAAAGTTCTAACGAAGTTAGATAGAGGTGCACTCGCTTTAGACATAGATTGCGAGCCACGTCTAACTAATCACTTGCAATAAGCAAATTTTAATCACAAATTTAAAGAAATTTTACATTTCACGCCGATGTTATTGCAATCCTGTATATTTAGCAAAAATTATTATACATTAAAACCTATATAATGCAAATATATTGAACCTTGAATAAAAACTGTAAGTAATACGCAAAGTTTATTAAACACATAAATGACCGCATCGTTATTCCGATTAATTACTATATGTAATAACTTTCAGCAACTTTAGGCAATTTTTTTCTTTTATTCGTACCATTAAATCGAAAGAAATAAATGTTTATTTATAATGCTTTGACATTTGTAAACTTTTATACTCTTATTTGTGTACCATAAATGAGTTTCACGTAAATATGCATAATTTTCGTCACGGCAGTTTGATATTTATTATTTGAAATAAAATTGACAATTCATTGAATAATTTTGATTGCTGAAAAATAATAATTATAAATAAAGATCTATAAAATTGTAATTGTATATATGTAGGTGATATTTTTTTTTTTTTTATGATTAAAAACAATAAAACTCAACAATATTAATAAATAAAAGCACTGGAAATTTAAGCCGTTTGTAGAATGTGAAAATTGAAATATATATATAATATTATAATTATAATATATTACACGTTATTAATATATATATATATAATATTAATAACGTGTAGTATATTATGATTGCATGAATTTAATACGTTATTAAAATTATGCATAATTTCTATTTAAAATATGCGGATCAAAAATTTTGGCATTAAAAATTAGACATAATTATTCTAGAATTAATGTTAACTCACTGTGTATAATTTGTATTCGATTTTCAGCGTTTATTTTTATATTTAATATTTTGTTAACATACACATATCAATAATTATTTTGAAAAATGAGAATCGTTACTAAATCACAGACACTAATAAATAAATAAGCAAGTAACCGGATACAATTTTTCATCTTTTCACATCACGTCATTTTTTTGACAAAATTAATTAAGAAAAAAAGAATCGCTCGAGTTCTTTCAAGGAGAATATTTTGAACCCGGACACGAAGTCAAGTTTAACTTGTCGGTCGTAAATCGTAACACGTCAGACGCTTCTTTGTTTTTACTATTTTATTTAATTATACATTTTAGAATATATAATTACAGTCAGGAGAAGAATATACAACGGCATTATGTGTTTGATGTCTTATCTTGACATTGTAAAATATGGTTAGTAAACATTTTCGTTGAATTTATCATTAAAATAAATTTCTTTGTTCGTATCTTTATATCGAATTATTATATGAAAATATTTGATTTCTTTTTAGCTATAAAATATAAATTCAAAAATAGATTATAAAAATAAAATTAAAATTATTTGCTCGAAATTTATTCAATATTAGTTAAAAATATTTTTTATTTTTCAAAGCAACTTTGATAATTGTCGTTATATTATTTGTTACAAAGATTATATTTTTTGCTATTTAACTCCTTCGAAAAATATTTATAATTTTGAAAAAAAAAAAAAAAAAAAAAAAAAAAAAACTGGATTTTTAAAGAGAAAAGCAAAAAAAAAAAAAAAAAAAAGGAAAAGAAAAATCGACATTTTTCCGTGAGTAAGAAAACAAGGGAATAGTTCCTTCATATTTTTTTCTAATTCGCCAGCTCGTAACCGGTCACCGAATTCATACCTTAATTTGAAAAATGCGCAACGAGAGGATTGAGAATTGCGAGAAACGCGGAAGCTCGCGCGTATTACTCTCGCTCACAATTTTGATACATACGTGGAAGAAGTTTCATATGTTCGCTCTGCGGTGCGTGTCATTGCATCACACGGAATTCAACCGACTTACATGACTCCCGGCGACGGATACCGGGGTGCGCATAGAAGGGATGAGTTTATTTGCGCGTGCGCGAATATATGTTGATAGTTGTACGAAAGCGTGTACGTGCACGCGTAAGCTATTGAGGTGGCTCTTGAGGGTTCGCGGTATACTTAACGCGTTACAGTTGTTGATTTGAATTCTCGCATCATTTTCAAACTCTATATAACGCTCTATCTCTTTCTCTTTTCTTCTTACTCGATATCGAATACACGTATTGTATGCATAAAGTTAGTGAATTTTAGATAGATTTTAATGGATGATGATCTTAAAACTCATAATTTCGTTAGTTTTTTATTTATGTGTAATATTAAATTGATGACTAAAAATCTTATAGATCTTTGACTTAAAATAATGACTTTTCATCGATGGTTTCTTTTTACAAGTAACCATAAAAAAATGTTTGGTTTTTCATTCAAGTTTAAACAAAAAAATTTATATTTTAATATAGCATACGAGTATATTCACATATCAGATGAAGCGGTTATTTATTTTTATGGTGTATTCCAAATAGAGATAAAACATATTTTATTTTTAATCTATGGGTATGAAGTTTGGAACGTTAGAGTACAACGATATAATTATTTACATTTAAATAAAGCTGCTAAAAATGTAAAAATTATATTTAAATCCGTATCTGAATATTTGGTTATGCTATAAAACACTAAGACTAAAAAATATAAATATAAATTTTAAATAAAAACAGTTTTTAAAAAATTTCGTTGGACTCTAAAGTTGGAAACTTAAAACCAATTTTAATCTAATGAATATTTTTCTAAAATATTAACAATGTATAATATATGTACGAATACGTTCTTATATTTAATAAAAAATTATAAAAAATATCAAGCTTAATATTCAAAAAGATCAGTTTAAAATTTCTGGCGATAAAAAAATGGAGAAAGAAATAAATTAAAAAAATAAATAAATAAATAAATAAATAGATAAATAAAAAAAAAATAATAAAAAACGTACATCTCACATAAACATGTGAACTTCTGAACGTTTCACCGAAGCAGACAATTAATTAGAAGCTCATTCCGTAACAGCGGGAGCACGAGCTCAAATTCATGAGTCTTCCAATTTCGCTCGTGGATAAACTGCAACGACGTCGAGGACGACGACGACGACGACGACGACGACGAAATAGTCGAGAAAGAGAAGAAAGAGAGAGAAAATAAGAGGCTGACACTCTTAGCTAGAGGTCAGTCAGACACTCGAGCAGAGTTTTCAGTCGGTAAAGTGGAAAGAGAAGAGTGGAAACCACTTTATTTAATAGCCCGCGCTCGATCTGCTTCTCCCTCTTCTAGCTGTTGCTGCTGCTCTCTTGCTTTCTCACTCAATCTCTTTCCCTTCCCCCCTCTCTTTCTCTCTCTCTCTCTTAGTAATTAAGAGCCCCGTGCTTTTCCCCTTTGCGGGTCTTACGTTTTTTTTTTCGTCTTTTTCATAGACTTTACTTTGGTTACACAAGAGGGACGCTTGTTTTCCGGAGTAGAGAGAAATATCGGAAATAAATTGGCATTTATTTATTTTGGTTTTGCTCTTTTTTCATTCTTTGAAATTTCCTAGCGTTTTTACTTGCCGATAAATTCGACCAAAAATGGTATATTCGAAAGATGATATCATCGGTAGCACACACTTGTGTTTGGTGATTGTATCTAAAACAAATTTATTTCCCCTTGGAAATCATAATTAAAACTATTTTAAGTCTCAAATAAGTCATAAATATCATAGATTATCAGAATTTAATATAAGTTATTAATTTTAAGGAACAATAAAGTACAGATGAATTTGATATAAAAAACAATACTAAAAAATTATGAGCAGTATTTTGAATAATTGGACAAAATGTGTAATTGTACATAATTTAATTTTCATTTTAAGTATAATAATTTATCAAAACTTTCGAGTGCAATTTCATACATATGACTTTCATCTTTTCATCATCAAATCTTAGTCTAATCATAGAACTAACTATAGTTTGCTATTACACTGGAAACGGATAATTCTGATAATTATGTGAATCGCCGATGAAAGAAAAAAAAAAAAAAAAAAAAACGTAATAGAATCGTGACTTATCTAAACTCTATTTATATCTATTCCGTATTAAATCGCTGAAATAACGTTTAATTAAACCGTGACTACTTCAAAATTACATACGTTTAACAGCCTAATGCTCACCGAGTGTATCATCAAAATTAGGTCGGTTCAATTTCTGCACTCGTTCTATAATTATGTATTTACACGGATAAAAGAATATAGTACACGCCGTTAGGATAATTGCTGAAAGTGCTGGGTAAATCGGATACTATAACGGAAGAAATATATATTAAAAATGTGTGTTTGATGCTAGATTGCATTCCCAATATACGTTATTTAAAAACTATCTTTAAAAAATATAAAAGTGTTGCTTTTTTTCTTTGATAAAATTTTATTTAGAATTTTTATAAAAAATTTAATATTAACAAAAAGGTTGGATTACAAAAAGTAACAATTTATTTCTATATCGATAAATATTATTGTACTTAAATAAGTAACGTATTTATATTTAATTAAACATTCCGTCACAATTTTGTTTTGACGTTTTTCAAAAAATTAAATTTATTTATTTTTTATTTTTTTGACATATCACAATATTAATTATTTTATTTCAATTTTAAATTAAAATAAATCAAGCCGTTAAAAAGGGACTAACTTTTTTTCTATAAACATAGCAGAACATTATAGTTAATGAATTAATTACAGTAGATGACTAAAATATTTCTTATCGAAAATTAAAACTGAACTTCTAAAAAAGGTAAGTCTTAAATTTTGTTGAAACTTTGTATTCTTATTTTCGTATTTTAACGCGCTGATTATGAATCTGATTATTAAAGTAACCGCAAATTGAATTTTATTGGTGAAAACCATTAAAAACCCATAAAAAATATGGTTTTTTGTATAAACTGTTGCGAAAATAAAAAAATATTTTAAATAACAATTATTCATCTGATCAAAATACATATTTGTTTTACACGGTCTATACAAGTAATACTTTTATGAGAAAATCGTAAATATATGCATAAATACGCGCTATTATTCAAGAAAATCATAATCATGCAAACATATGGTTATTAAAAATTTAGGATCATTTAAGTTAATGGGTTATTGGGTTATTATTGAGTTAACTTTGAGTTTATTGGGTATTTCTTAGGTTATACTTGAGTTAATGGGTTATACTTGATTTAATAGGTTATACTTGAGTTAATGGGTTATACTTGATTTAATAGGTTATACTTGAGTTGATGAATTACGAGTATAATTGGGTTATTGAGTTATACTTGGATTATTGGATAATTTGATTTATATGGTTTTTCAGGTTTTTGGATCGTAAATTTTTTTGAGTTATTTGGATTATATGTCTTATTTGATTATTTAGGTTATTTGATAACTCTTTTGGTTCTCCACTTTCACCTTACGAATTTTATTCCGTGCCAAGAGGGTATCGTGATGTTATATTTAGAGCTTTACGCGTTTTTTACATTTGACATCGAATTGCTGGAAAACTATGAGTTATAGAGCAATAATGAATCGTAAAAGAACAATGTACTTTTACATGCAGTACAACTTTTATTTGAAAAACTTTTGTTAATTTTGCATATTTTATGAATAAACTTAAAAAACTGAATGAAATAAATTCAATTTACAGTGATTTTAATTATAAGATTCGTAATCAGTGCACGGTAATAAGTATATGTGCAAAGTTTCAACAAAATCTGAGACTTACCTTTTTCAGAAGTTTATCCAAAATTAAACAATTCAACAATAATAATAATAATAATAATAACAATAATAATAATAATAATAAAATGAATAAAACCATACATTAACCAACGATTAAACAATCATTACATAAGTCCATAATTGTGAACCGACAGATGCGACACATTGAATTTGCAAAAAGATCGCGGGGGCGCAAATTTAAAGCGAACCAATATTCGTATCTATTTTCACTCCTATTTTACACCGAGAATCCCGAACCAGTTAAGCGAGAAGTAAAAGAAGAAGGATAAAATTAGCAACGAAACTCAACATTTCGACGCGCATTCTAATTGCGAATGATTCACACACCGTCTACGTGATTTAAAAGAAACCAATTTCGTAAATGAAGATCCATTTTGCGAAATTAAATTGAATTTCTCGAGTATACACATGCATATATGCGGGCTTTAAAACTTACTCCCGGTGGCAATACATACAAGGCGAAGGGAAAAGCGTTAAGGTATTAGTGAATACGGTTAGTATTTTGTCGCGCGCACGCGTATGCGACGTGTTTTGTCGAGAGCATTCGAAGACTTTTGCGTTAGCTCTGAAAAGACAGACAAAAAGCTAGCTTGTTAGAAAAAAAATGTAAACTATCATTTTCCTAAAAATATATTTTCTGCGATAATCTTTTTTTTCTTATTTAAGATTATTATTTCGTTGTATTTACAAAAAATTTTCAAAAAATTAATTAAAAATAAAATTTAACTTATTTAAAGTAATTTATGCTTTTTAAAAAGTTTATTACGAAGGCGTGGATATTTTATTTTTAATTTAACGTTATCAATATTTCTAAGTTTAAAGTAAAAAATGGGCTTTCTAAGTTTAATGATATAAAAATCTTTATAATAATCATGTAAAAAGGAAATCAAATTTTATTCCTGTAACATAATTAAAAAGTCAAAATAATTTATAAAAAACTAAATTGAAAAACAAAAATTAAAAATATCAATGATTTAGTTAAAAGATTAACTATAAATGATATGGCAATTATTCAGTATTCAATAATAAATCCATTCTAAACTTTTCATCGAGCATTCACCTATCATGGACATTCCACTTAGATTTTCGAGGTACAATTCTGGTAAACACGCGAACTGATTTTAAACGGAAGCCGCGTGAGAGCCAACGCAAATTTACCCGCAAATAGCTGCTCCGCGTTTTTTTTTTTTTTTTTTTTTTTTTTTTTTCCATTATGAACGCAAAGGTAGAATAGAAAAAGGTTAAAAAAAAAATAAAGAAATAAAAGAACGATAGCTGTTAAAACGTGTCACAAAGTGCAGATTATATATTTTATACTTTGGGGTTTTTGCGACGTATCGACACACGATCAGCGCGAGCGACGATCTACTTACACAACGAACTCGATAGTTATATAACATCATTTCAAACACAACAAAATGATAAAAAAAATAAAAACGAGAGAGGGAGAGAGAGACAGTATTTTGAGTGTCTGCGTTTCAAATGTATGCAAAAATAAAAATAAATAAATAAATAAATAATGAAAACGCACTCGTCGCACGCGTGTATACACGTTATATAGAAGCGGGAAAATAAATGTCGAAAAATTCATAATCCGAATATATCTCGTGGCACGCATTTAATGCACGCAGAAAAGCTTTCCCGCGCGCGTTCGGCGCAATAATAACAACGACGATAATAACGACAACGGAAACAATAATTCGGTACGCAACAGCGACAAGGGCGACATAGATGTCCGATCCAAATTCATGCGTCGGTTACGCGCTCGTATGTACGTGTGTCTTCGTGCGCGTGTTTTCATCACCGATCGAAACAACTTTGCCCCCTTCATCCTCACCCCCGAGCGCGCGCGCGCGCGAGAGCGCGTTTATTATGCATTCAACGAATAAACCAGGAATCGAGACGAAACGTTAAAACGCAAGTGAGACGGAGAGTATGAGATAAAGAGAAAGGTGTATACACGCGGGTTTTATGTATGCGATCTCACGTGAATTTATGTATACGTGCGCGTGTACGACTCGGTTGTACTTGTACCTAGTAGTACCTCTCGGTGAAATTAGCCAGACTGGATTATGAAATTTCGAACGAGCGAAAGAGCGACGACGGGTTGCCAATGGGGAAGATCGAAATATTGCTTTATAGTGAGAGATATTATGGAAATTAAAAAAAAAAAAAAAAAAATTGGTAAATAAATATAAAAAATATGCTTCGTAAATTTTTTGTTTGACCGGATTAAATATTTTTTATGTAATTTGTTTATTTTAAACTTTATAAAAAAAACGTATAAATATGAATAACAAATTTTACTATGCATATAAAAATTCAAAATAAATTCGACAAAAAATATAATCTTTTCAATTTTATTTTAATAAACGAAACGTAATTTTTATATATTTTTATTTTATTAAACATTCATGTAATCGGTTTATATTATTGTCTGGTTACTCTTATTCATTAAAATAACCAATAAAGCTTGTCAGTTTAAATATTGTGTTTCTCTTTTTTTATCACGATGAATAAATTGTTGAAAATAAAACACAACAAAATAATTTATCAATCCCGTATTTTCTAAAGAGAACAACAGCTGTAAAATATTTAAACGCATATATACTTTTTATTTTTTAATAAAATAACTTTTATATTAAAACATTCGCGAATAACATATTAAAATATTAATATGAAACCATCGCAGAGAATTTTAAAATTCGCTTAACTTTCGTGACAGCTTTTTTTTTTTTTTTTTAAATAATTTAATTTTTTTATAAATTTATAAATAAATTATATTTAATTAATTTTAATTTTTATAAAAATTTTTATTTCCCAATAATGCTGATGAAAATTATTAACAAAGCGGAAACAAGGCTGAAATAATGATACAGTGTAAGAAAATGTAATTTTCTTTTGCATAAATTATATATACGAGTATTGAAGTAAATGATGTCATATTGTATAAATATTAAAAACCAGTATAGAAAATGCCTATTTTGTAATTATGATTAATTGGTTTGCAAAAATTATATACATTGCCAAATTTTGTTTTGAAAAAACTAATGACGCATTTTCAGTAAAAAAAAATTATACATTTTTCATTAATAAAAAGCTAATTAATTATTTATAATTAAGTAAAAATCATTTTTAGAAATTCATTAATCTCCATTTTTATTCCAGCAGATGTTACTTATGTTACTTTGTAAAACAACAAAAAAAGGATTGAAGAAAAAGTTTAAGATAAAAAATAAAAGGAAAAAAGTGGAAAAAAAATAATCTTTTTAAAAAAAGAGTCGTCTAGTACGAAAGTATTTAATGAAAAAGTAAAAATTTGCATGATACACGAGGGAGTTTCCATGCGTAGAGATAGAAGCTAAAAGCCAGAGAAGTGCACATTACGATCTCTGTAATTAAAACGCGTAATTACAACTCGAAATGTAACAAATTTAAAATAATTCCCGCTGAAAAAGGAATAAATCAATTTCTAACGAAAAAAAAAAAAATAAATAAATAAATAAATAAATTAAAAAAATAAATAAATAATTATTGCATGTATATCGCGTTTCTTTCAGCAAAAGTATTCAACATAGCTCTAGTTTAAAATTGGGAAAAATATTTGATTAATCTAAAATTTGCATTTCAAGATTTTTGATGAAATTAAAAAAAGTAAAGTTGTGATTTAAAAAAACCACGGTGTTAAAAATAATTTTATGTTAAAATGTTCACGTAAATTTACAAAATTTCACATTTACTATTAAAATCCAGTTTACATGTTGATTTTAAAATACATGTTAAAGAATTACGTAAGTAACCTAAAAAAGTCAAAATCATTAAGTAACAAAATTTATCGCAAATGTATGATTCAATTTAAATCACTGCTTGAATAAAGAAAATAAGAAAATAAAAGATATCTTACTCACTATCTTTCTTTGGATTATTGAATAATTACCATTTATTATTGAAAAATAGTTATCGAAATAAATGTAATAATCATAATTAGATCTCAATCTTTCTTTAACAGCGCCGTACACATCGTTATGCAATACAGAAAATATATCATTAGCTCATTAACTCATTGAGTAATTTAATTTCATTGTTTCTATAAAAATAAAGTACTCGATCGCTTTATGCAAAGCCTCGTTTTATAAAAATCTAACACAAAAAAATGCGAAGAAAATAACCTAAATGCGTTTTAAAATTTTCTAAACCAAAGCAGAAATAACCATAAAAATCATATTTTTTCGATAACGATACCGCATCCAACAAAGTTTCCGTTCACACGATATCTCAACTCGCGCGTATAATAAAAAAAACCCGATAAATAAAAAAAAAAAAAAAAAAAAAAAAAAAAAATCTTTATACCCATATACGTAAAATAAGCGGTTCGCAGCTCGGCCGGTATAATTAAATCCGGCCGCGAAATAAAACGATTAAACGTGGCACCGATATTATGCACTCGTAAATACCGTAATTCTACATGCGGGCAAAGTATCCCCGTACACCTTGAGCTACGTACAACGGCGTATGCATGTATGCACGTAGCTAGGCGCGAGGCAAACGCGCTTAGAAAACGACGCACGGAAGAGGAGAGAGGGAGAAGAGAGGAAGAGAAAAAGAGAGTGAAATGTCGCTTTTCAAATATCGTAAACAATATATACAAGGAGGCTCATAGCTAAGCTCGCCGAGGCTCGCTCGCTCGCGGCGCGCGATCCCTCTGCTTCTTTCAAAAGCTTATTTTAATTTAACCCTTTTAGAGCTTGCGTTTTATTTTTTTTTTTTTTTTTTTTTCTTTTATTATTTTACTTTGTTTTACTTTAATTTTTTTTTTTTTTTCTATTATTATTATTATTATTATTATTATTATTTTCTTTTTTTTTTTTTTTTACACTTTTGCACCGTCTCTTTTAAAAAATGGATTACTTTATAATGTCGCGATATATTGTTCGAAGTATGTTAAAAGTGCGATTGTTATTTAAAGTAATGCGGCTTTTCATTAAAATGACACTGCAATTAATTTTTTATTTTATATAAAAATTGTCAACTAAATGTATTATTAAAATAATGGCTCGATTGTCCAGTAACACAAAGGATTTTTTTCTCATACCGCGGCTACTGAATAAACTTTGACATAAAATTACAATAAAAAAAAAAAAAAAAAAAATTTCCTAAACTTAAAATTAGATATTTAAGAAAATATTTAAACTACCTGAGAAATAATAAGAGGCGTTTAATTTTAAACAAAAGGGAAACGCAACGTTTTAATATTTTAAAAATTAAAAATATTATTTTCAAGGCAAGGTTTTTTTTAAGGGCACATGTTATAGTTTTGTTTATGCTTTGGAACAAATTCTTTAGAATAGTACATAATTTAAAAAAAAATTATCTACACTATCGCGAATAAAAGTATCTACATTTTAATGTGCTTTATAAATAAAGTATTTAATTTATATATATAATCAATTTAAAACTGTAGCCTAATTCAATTGGAATAAAAATTTACGAGAAGTAATAACGCAAGCATGAAATTATGCAATTATTCTACATTTTAAAATCAATGAATATTATAAAATCTAATGTTTCATTGAAAAACATGAGTCATCGATTACGGAATTAAAATTATAGCTAAGACTTGAATTTAATATATATATATATATATATATATATATATATATATATATATCGGTAAATCAATCATAATTTTTAATAGAAAAATCATTATATAATTGATATTAAATAGTTTTGAAATAAAATATGAATGTCAAATATGTTTCTTACGCGCAACCTTCTCCTCTTTTTGATAAATGGAATTACAGTTACGTTACTCGGGTAATAAATTAAGTACAAAAAGAGCAAAAACTCTAAACATTATACCAGCTTCACAAACAAACAAAAATTCAAAACACAACATTTCTTTCCGTTCATCCATCAACCAAAGTCCAAAACAAACTGACGCCCGTAACGCCACGTAAATCTATACGCAAAATAGAAAAAAGCAACGCACACAACGCGGTGTATAAAAAAAAAAAAAAAAGAAAATATTGCGGAGGACGAGAAACCATTAAGAAACAGTCCGATTTTACAAGTAATAGTAACCTTGCAAACGCTCCTCTCTCTCTCTCTCTCTCTCTCGCTCGCGCGTTTCACAATTTCGCTTCTCAGCGTTTAAATTTAACTCTCTCGGTTTCGGTACACTACGGTACGTATACGTATTACCCTCGCGCATAATAACGAGACCTTTCGCTTTTATTATGAAACAACGGGACTCGCGTGTATCCGCACACCTCCTTTCTTTTTGTTGGAAAGGACCGGAATATACCGAAGCTCCGGTATATACGTGTAGGTTGTTACTTGTGTGAGAATGCGCGAGCGTGGAAATGCACGCGATATCATAACGTTGGATTAGATTATTCATTGGTGAAACGTTCGACGACAGGGGGGGGGGAGAGAGAATAACACGCTTCCCTTGAGGTATAACACTCGGAATTCGATTACAGAAAATTCGTTCGTTAATATGGACTTTTTTTCTTTCTTTTTTTCTTTCTTTTTTTATTTTTTGTTTCGATTTCGGTTTTTGAGATGAGAAATTTGTTTTGCAAGTGTTTTTTTTTTTTTAGAATACGCGTATGTGATGATTGATTGAAATTCAAATAAATATGTAAAATACGTCGGCGATTGGATTTGAAAAGTAGTTTGTCTTTATAATAAATTGTTTTTATAAAACCTTTTCTGAAAATTTAACAAATAAAAATTTGTAGATTCTACATGAAAATTTTTTTCAGTTCATTTTTATTCAAATAATTCATGTTGCGTAAAATAAACACTCTTACTTTTATTACGTAATAATAAACTATTATGAAGTTTGAGAATTTAAATTAATACGTAATATCTTAACAAGGTTATTAAATAACTACAGAACATATAGGCATTTTGATTATTTTTGTAAACTTTAAATTATTTAGCAAATTAGAAACGTCTAACTGCACATAAAATGACGTTCCGATAATAAAACGAGCAAAAGAATTAAGTTAATACCAGTTTTTAGTATTTAATATAGGTTTCAATAAAAATAGAAATTGACTCGAAGCTCTATCGTTCATTTGAGATTATGCGCGCGCGCGCATTTATACATACGCGCACACAATTTCACGAGTTTCATTAAATTATCCAACGATCAAAGAAATAACCGATCTTTTACATGAACGTGTCCGATGCAATTAAAATTTCAAAATGACGTTCGCTTGCAAACACCGGCAAATGTATCGATTCCATATGACTATCTCTCTCCGCCCTCTCTTTCTGTGCACGCGAATGTACGCATAAACATACTCACACACAAACACACAAACACACACACACACACACATGTACAAAGAAGACATTTCAAAGTAAACACGGCGCATATCATCGTTAGGCTATTGATAGCTTCGACAGAATAATTTATACACGCTAACCGGTATTCGTATGCATAAGTATCTGTATATCGATTTGCGTAATAGCGGTTGCGATTGCTTGCCGGTTTTGATGCAGGAGCCCGCGCCGGTCTAGCATTCGTTTATGCGAAATCGTATTATATTATAATTTACTTTTATACGTGTATGCGTTGGAGGTAAGTTTTGGTTAACGTTGCTTAAAGTATAACGGATTCACTGCGTTAATTTACGTCGATTTCAATTTTATAAATTGCACAATTTTTGCGAAAAAAAAAAAAAAAAAAAAAAACTGATAAATATGATTTAAAGTGGATGCTGTACGTTATTATGTCGATGATAATAACAATTGATGCTTTAAATTAGTTTCGTCATTTAATTAAAAGTTCGTTAACAATTGCACATACGGTACAATGGCAACGTCACATTTTGAATAAAGTTGCGAAAACATTTACAAAATATTCGTTTAATGAATTTTTTTTTTTTTTCTTTTTTTTTTTTTAACCTTGTTTTAATTTTGAATAATGAAATAATTATTTTTCAAGGTAAAGTTTGATGCGTAAAAAATTTATTATATTATAATAAAATTTTAGATAGTAATAAAAATAATTTAAATATTTATAATTTTTCTGTAATTTAAAAGCTCTATAAAAAACTTTCTCGAATTGAAATTTTTGAATTAATGAATGTTAAAAATTTTTTTTTAATTATTGAAATAATTACAAAAAAAAAATATTACCTCTTTTTGCAAACATATCAATTTTATATTTGAATATGATTGACAATTTATTTTTCAAATTGAAAATTTTATTATAATTATTGAAAAATATTTTATTCATAGAATAAAATTAAAATACATTAATCTTATTTTATCGGTGTTTTTAAATTAATTTTAAAACTTAAAAACACTCGCGTGTTAATTAAGGTTTTCTTTAAACGTAATTAACTGTTGATTCTTTGAATATAATTAAAACGTTTACAATCACCGAAAATTTTTATAAATTTTTGCTTGACAAATATCAATTATAATATGAACACTACTATCAATATCGCAACCCAATGTTTCTTTTAACGATAAAAGTTAGTTTTTAAGCCAAATATGTGATATTAAACAAAACCAAATCCTTCTCAGGTCATTAAAAAAAAAGAAAATATCAAATAGACTTCTTCCACCTTTTTTACGATTTTGTAAACCTTATCCGTAAAACGTCGAGTTCCCTTGTAGAAGCGAGGCCCCGATGAAGAATAAGATAAATAATCGAGCAACGCCGCTATGAGCAGAAGGGAAAAGACAGTTTTGCAACGAATAATTGCAAGGCACGCCGCGAAAGCACAAATCGCACGGCTCTTCTCCATTATTTAAAAGAAAATTTGCATGCTTCCATCGTGTCGTCGTTTTTTTTTTTTTTTTTTATTGTCTATGAAACTCGCGTGCGACGTCACTCATTGAAATTCGAGAATACGTTTACACGTCGTAACATTTTTCTTTGCTCTTTGTGGGAAATCTTCACCGCAAAACCGCTAATTGAGAAATTGACGTGAAATCTAATACGCATGACTATGTAAACGAGTACACTGTTACAGTAAGACGATTATGACGGTGTTTCAACGTAAGAATAAGAAGAGGCGAATATTACCGTAAGCTGATTGTGCAGTTGTTGGGTTATGAAATAATATTTTGACACGGGTATTATGCATTGACACAATGTTGAAAAGATAATTGATGCGATAACGAGCTATTTTCTGCACTTATTTTAATCTTATTTTATCAAAATTTTATTTTAAGATGTAGGGTTGTAAAAAGTGTGCGTTACATATTGTAATTAATAAAAAGCTAAAGTTATCCTCGATGATGAAAATCTTTTGATTCTATTTTTAAATAAGTAAATATACTTTTCGGTATAAAATTTTTATAAACTTTGATGAATAATTTACGTTTTTGTTATTTTATTCTACAAGTCATTATTCTTTTTATATTAGATTTAAAAATTTTAAAGTATGTATTTACCAAAGTATTATAAATCGTAAATTATCGTGGAAAAAAAACGTATTTTATCGTGGAATTTCACTGCCAGCAACAAGAAAATAATTTCACTCGATTTATCTCGAGTATAAAAATAAAGAATGAAAAATTTCAACTTTAAGGAATAATCAATCGCTAATAATATAAAAACGCGCTAACTTCGTCTCCGAGCATCTATAAAAAACTAACTTCCGTATCTTTCTCTCTCTCTCCCTCTATCCCCGACAAAGTAAACTCTCCGCCGACAAAGCGTCAATCGGCAAGTATTATAATCATCGAAGCGAAGAGCAGCCATTCGTTTGTAACGCGTATCGTACGCACAAAGGAAGAAGGGAGGCAGACAAAACTTTAACGACGAGTGTTCGATAACGAAACTCGTCGCGAACCTAAAGAAAACTCGTCGAAAAAGGAAGCTCGCGCGAGCGAAGCGATAATAAACGAGTTTATATGAAAACGCGGGAAAACTTTTAATTGGCGGCAGCACGAGTATTTTTCGCTTCGACGCGTCGCGCGATTTTTCGCTTTAGCGTAAGCGACAGTTTCTCGATTTTGTCCAGAGATAGAAGGAGAGTAAAAGAGGGGAGAGGGAGAGGGAGAGGGAGAGATGAGAGATAGCTCAGCTCGTTCCGCTTTGGCGCGAGAGAGTAGAAGAAGAAAAAAAAAAAAAAAAAATTACTCGCGATAAACGGCGACGAGTAAGGCAAGATGCTTTAAATTTTCCTTTCGCTATTGGGAATAAGAAACGAGTCGGCGAAATTTAATTTACCGTGATTTTCTTCAGTATGACCGGCAGAATTTAATTTGACGGTATGCATTTTTAGCGCATAAATCGTGTGTCTAAAGTCACGGCAGAATTAATTGTGATGGTTAAATCGAGATAATAAATTATCCGTTTCAATAAGATAACGAAATACTTGATTTTGTATATTTTAAGTTGATTGAATTAAGTTCTTTATTTTCGTTCATTTTATTAAATTATTTGATAATATTAATTTTATTTTATTTTATTTTCATTAGTTAAAAAAAAAAATAAAAATAATTATAAACTGATTAACTTTAAAATGAATCTTTTCATAAAATTAATGAAAATGATTCTTATATTTTATTTTCAAAATTGAAAACAATTAGTTGAACATTACTTTCAAATCTTAAAGAAAAATTAAAAAAGAAAGAGCCAAGTAATCTAATTGTGAAAAATTCGCCGAATTCAAATTATTGTCATAAATTTCATTATCGCGTATGCACTAGCTAAAAATATAAAAGAAAAAAAAAAAAAAAAAAAAGAAAAAAAAAACAAATTGAGTAAACTGCATGTAAAAAACAAGCAAAAGAAAAGCAAATAAATTACAAAAGCAAATAAATTACAAGCGTCGCTCGTGCGCAAATCACACACACGAATCATGCAGTCTCCGGTCGTAGAAGCGAAGAAGGAAAGAGAAAAGCGTTAAAGTACTCTCGAAGGCCGAAGGTAAACATACAAACGGTGAATACGCTCGAAAGCTACAAACTCACGTTCTCTCTCTCTCTCTCTCTCTCTTTCTCTCTCTTTCTCTCTATATATAAATATCTCCTCTAAGAATGGACGTCGTCGTTGCTATCGATACGTCACACCGTATGTTCTATAGTAAAACGGAAAAAGCGATGCTGCACTTATTTACCAAGAGGAAGGTTTATTGTTTGGATTTAAAATCTTTTCCTCATTGCCTTTTGTAATAGGACTAGGATGAGTAGCACCGAAATAGATTATTTATATATTTTGTTATTTTCCAATACCTTGATTAACGCTTTGGAACGACGAAGTAAGCGATATTTAACAGATTTTAGAAGTTCGAGAAATATTAAAATTGAAGTTGAACGAGAATCGTCAGACGTTTTATTCTGTTGTAAATATATCTGATGTATTATCAAATTAATAATATGAAACGCATATAATAAATTACATTTTAATACTAGATAAAGTAAACGATATCATAAATTATAAGTTATCTATAAATAAAATAAGATAAAACTAACAAACAAATCATATTGATTTTCAGCTTGAAGCCACCGTCACTCATTCAATTTTCTTTCTTGTTCAAGGTTGCGCTTACCTTCATACGGATACCTTTATCCCACATTAGCTACATTTCTTTTTTCTCTCTCTCTCTCTCTCTCTCTCTCTCTCTCTCACACACATGCTTTAGAAACAGGCGGGATCCCTTTCCCACGAAGCCAAGCCTCGGAGCGTGAAAAAAAATTAATTCGTTATACCGAAACGAAAAAACGAGTGACGCCAAAATACATTTGCGCTTTACGAAGATCGCGACTTTTTCCTTGACCGATTATGAATTAAATTAACATTAGATATTCTTCTTATTCTTGAACGTTATATATTATATTACTAATAATTAATAATAATTATTAAAATTTTGTAACAATTAATAGATGTACAAAAATGTATTTTGTATGTACTTTCATTACATTTGTCATGTATAAAAATGTATAAATATTCCAAAACATTTTAAAAATTTTTCAATTTTTTGGATTAATCTTAATAAAATGCTTATTATTTTGAAAAATATTCTTATTACATATGCTATAAAACAAAATAAGGTTAAAAAACTGATAAATTATTTTATATATAAATTATATTTGCTTAATTTTACAAAAATATTAACAACAATAAGTTATAAAAATAGTAACAACAATAAGTTCTCATATTATTTCTGAAAAAAAAAATAAACTGTTGTTTTACATACTAGATTATTTAGGAAAAAAAAATGCAATTTAGCAAAAATAAAGTTGAAATTATTAATAAATAAATAGAAATTGCAAAAAAGTGGGACACCAACAGCACGCGGGGTTCCCAAGCGGTCACCCATTCCAAGTACTAACCACACCCAACACTGATTAACTTTGGTGATCGGATGAGAACCAGAGCCATCAGCGTGGTGTGGCCGTTGGCGACTGTTAAATTTACTACGTTTTACAAGTAACACTAAAATAAATACATGAAAATGCCCGAAAAGAAAGCAGTAAACGGGCAAAAAAGACCAAAAGGCTATGTTTAAGTACCTGAGAAATATTAAAAAATCTTGAGTAGGTACCTGACAGTTTATTTACATATAACTGCTAAAAAATTTTTTCATTCGTTATGATCAATTCGAAAGTTATATCATTGTGTCACATTCAATCATAGAATTTTTAGTTTTGACTACTGCTCTAATAAATTCATGTTTTGGTCCTAAAATGGAAGCCTCTTAAAGCCCACTATTTAAAGGAAGGCTGCCTTTCTTGAATTTCTAATCAAATGACTGGTGAAACGTTATGACATTTTTATCAGTATATGACTGATTATCAGAAACAGCCGATTCGACTGCTGGATAATTTGGCAATTACCAAACATTTAGTTATTGTCTGGCTACAGAGCGCTTACTTAATTTTACATATCTCTTGGCTCTTGAATCAAGCATGTTTAGACTCTTGTTTATTGTTTAAGAAGATTAAAAACTATTATTTTATGTACGTGATTAGCTTAATTTTCAATACTAATCTAATTTTGAATAATGTATAATAATTAAAGTAACAATATTTTATGAAATTTTACAAATTTTTACATTAAAAAGACTATTTTGGTGTAAAATAAATTAAAGTAAAAAATATAAATAAATTATATGGCTATTTAAATTCACCTTTTACTACTGTTGAATATGAATATACATTTTTTTTTTTCATGAAGAGCATTAAATTTTTTAAAAACATTTTAAAAAAAATAAAAAAAAATAAAATAAAATAAAATAAAATAAAATGAAAAGAAATATTTTTGTGTGACCAAAACCTTATATGGGTTTGAAGTTTCCAACGTTGGAGTCCAACGGAATTTTTTAAAAACTGTTTTTATTTGAAATTTATATTTATATTTTTTAGTCTTAGTGTTTCACAGCATAACCAAATATTCAGATACGGATTTAAATGTAATTTTTACATTTTTAGCAGCTTTATTTAAATGTAAATGATTATTTCGTTGTACTCTAACGTTGCAAACTTCATACCCATAACCTTCTGTATGTATTAACAAAAAATTCATCATCAGTCTAGGTTCACCTGTCACTACTGGAGAACACAAAATTATCTATTATAGTATTTTTCAACTTTCCATAAAAAATATTTAAAATATTACATCAAACAAAATTAAAAAATGAAAAAAGTGGGACACAGACAGCACGCAGGGTTCCCAATCGGTCACCCATCTAAGTACTAACCGCGCCCAACGCTGCTTAACTTTGGTGATCGAACGAGAACCAGAACTTTTTTCTTATTATTATATTTTGTTGCCAAAAATAATACATTTGAATCGCAATAAAACAAAGGATAACTTTTACATAATTATTCTTATGACTAATTAGGGCATTAGTCATAAGTAGCTAAAGTCGTAAAATAAATATAATTTCGAATATCTTAAGTTGATACATATATTTTTTTTCATAATATAAAATTTCTTTCAGAATGAAATAGATTAATAGATACATTTGTTATTATAAATTCATATGAGAAATCGGCTAATAAAACTGACGGAAACACTTTCGAGGCGTTTTTTATTTGAGTTTATAAATTTTTTTTTCATTATTATAAAGGAGATTACATCTAACATGAGCTTACATCTAAACGCTTGTGCTATTACTTACAAATTTTTTTATTCTATTTTATTTTATTACTAGGCAAGCCACCAATATTTTTGCCACCACAGTTGAAAAATTAGTGAAGTAATCGGTTTCATCGTCTGGCTGCCTTATATTATTTGCACTATTAGTTTTGGAAGTAGATGTTATTGTTCTTCTATTTAATATACACAGTGTGTCCCATGGAAAACGGAACTTTTTCAAAATAAAGACGAAAACTCAATATTCCGGCAAATCTCATTTATTTTATTCAAAATAGTCTCCTTCCGCATCAATACAACGTTTTGCACGATCAATTAACATATTGAATGAGTTTTTGAGATCGACTTTAGTATGTCGGTCGTCGCTCTTTGGATGGCCTCTACGTCGGCATAACGTTTTCCTTTCATAGGCAAGTGCAATTTGGAGAACAAGTAGAAGTCGCACAAAGCCAAATCCGGCGAGTACGGTGAATGGTTGATGGATAAAATGGAATTTTTGATCCGAAAATCCGTTATCAAGTTCGATCGATGAGACGGGGCATTATCATGCAACAAACGCCAGCTCCCTTTTTCACGGTATTGTGGCCGCACACGACGAATACGGCTGAGCAAACGCTTCATAACACCAAGATAAAACACAGCAGTAATCGTTTGACCAGGTGGAACGAATTCACGATGAATAATACCCTCCGAATCGTAGAAACAAATCAACATCGTCTTCACTTCTGACTTTTCAAGACGATTTTTTTTCGGATTGGGCTCGGTTGGGTGCTTCCATTCAGCACTTTGACGCTTGGTTTCGGGATCATATTGAAAACACCATGTCTCGTCACCAGTCACAATTGAATATTTCAAGTTTGGGTCCTTTTTTGACTCTTTAATCAAATCCTTACAATGTTGAATTCGGAGCAATTTTTCGTAGTCGGACAATTTGTGTGGAACAAAGCGTGCACACACCTTCCGTAGATTCAAATGATCGGTCAAAATGCGATGAATTGAATTTTTGGACATATTCAATTCCATTTCCATGTATCGCAATGAAGATTTTGGCTCATTTTTTATTCACGCACTTTTTCAATGTTACTTTGAGTAACCACGGTATTCGAAGGACCTGGATGTTCGTCGTCCTGAATGTCTTTACGACCTTCCTGGAACCGCTTATACCACTCATACACTCTGGTACGGGATAGACAATTATCGCCATAAACTTGTTTCAGCAAATTATGCGTCTCAGTAAAAGATTTACCGAGTTTAAAACAGAACTTAATATTTGCTCTTTGTTCGAAGTTCATTTTTCGACCGATGCCACAAACACACTGTCACTTTGAGCGCGATATTTTCGTTTCCATTGAACCAAATGTCATACAATTTTGACAGGATGTCAGTTAAGAATGGACCTTTCCATAGCTAACATCCACCAATAGGTGGCGCCCATATAAATCGATGTTTTGAAAAAGTTCCGTTTTCCATGGGACACACTGTGTATCAGTTTTTATTTCATTTTTTAGTTCGTCTGCATTTGTTAAAATGATTCTGCTCAGTTCTTCACGGCCTAGATTTTCATTTTGCGTGTGGGTATTCGAGAAATGATTTCTTATGACGTTTAATTTTTGAATTTTATTGAAGATGAGGCAATTACCTGATTCGTCTTTGCAAACTTTTTTAATTTCCATACAGCCGCTTCAAGTAAGCTTGGTGATCATTTATTGGTATACCTTTAATTTTTTCTTCTAGTATTTGATAATAGAATTTCGTAATTTAAATTTTAATCAAATTACATTTTGTGGGTTTCATTAATTTTGGTTTCTGAGAGAAATAGTATACATCCGGATTTTGTTCATTTATTAATTTTTGTAAACTCGCTCGCCTTTGATTGGTGATGAGTGAATTAACGTTAACAGATATTATTTTAAAAATTTTTTTTAAAACAGATCTACTGTAAGTCATTTTTTTGCTTTTTTTTGGTGTGATAAGATACGACTCTTATTTATTAGTTTTTCTTAATTTATTTAAAAAGCGTCAAAGAGTGCATCCAGCCTCTCTTAAGGGAACCCGGTGGTCAAGAATTTCCAAATAATCGAATTTTTTTTCTTCAATATTTCGAAAGTATAGACCTTGGAGAATGAGCTGTGAAAATTTCATAATGATATTGAAAGTATTTCAGGTTTTACAGACCTTTCAGGTAAAACTTTAAACTCATCTCAAAACTACTTCTTTTTGCACGGCGTGGGGTTAAAAAAAAATGGTCCATTTAATTAGGCTAAATTTTGAATATGTTGTTCAGTATACCAGTGGCTATCGTTGCAAGCAAAATAAAATTTTTATTTTAATTATTTTTTCTTTTTTTTTTTTTGTTTTAAATAATGAAAAAAGTCGTATTTTTAGTACCAAAATTTCAAAAGCGCACCATTTTGTCAAAAACTCTTTTTTTTTTAATAATTTTGCTTGCAACGATAGCGACACTCATACAGATTAATAATCTATTTCATTTTTATTTTTCAGATAACTGACAGAGCTGAAATCATCAACGCCATTCAGGTCCATTTTTTTGAGGGTGTCATCTTTAGCCTCATTTTTTTATGATGAAAAATTTTTTTTTTTATAATTTTTTTTTTAATTAATATTGAGTAGGTTATTAAATGTACATCATTTAATTATCGTTTTTTCATTAATTTCACCTTAAAAAAAAATGTTAAAAATGCCTTAAATTTACGCGCGCTAGACCACCGGGTTCCCTTAATTTCTTTTTGACTTTTCGTCAACTTTTTGATAACATTTTTTAATTCAAACATTGATTTTAATATACTATTTAGGATGTCATTTGTATTTGTATTTTTAGAGCTAGAATTTTTTACGTTTCTTTCTGTAATTAAGACATGGTTTTTCAGTTCGAATGTGTTTTTATTCTTATAAGCGCCATTTTTTACTACCGATGGATATGTAACGCTACTATCAACATGTTTTGCTATTTGTGTAATTTTTTTTTATTTATTTTTTATTATTTTTTATTTTTTGCTTCATTTTTTCTTTTAATTGCAGAAAAATAGGACAGCCTCTGTATGGCGCAGGATGACTTTATTTTTTAGAATTTAAGCAGTAATTTTATCTTTTTCTTTTTTTTCCATTTTTTTTTTAATAGTGCACATTCCTGGATCATGCATTTTTTGGCACTTTACATATCTAAATTCCATAAAGCATTTTCGAGCAGTGTGACCGATTGCACGACATTTGAAACATTGGGTGATAAATTATGAGTTAAATAATATTGATGCGCTCATATTTACCAGTAGTAACAAGTGAATTTCGATGCCCACATATTTTTTTTTTATACAGTTTTTGTTATTGCAAAATGATCCTTTTGAGATTAAATTTGATAGTATTTCATTAAAAATTATTTCTTCAATTATTGTACACTGCTGAAAATTAGCTTGATATTAAAAATTAAGCTAACTATGTATGATCAATAAGCCAAATGATATTTAGAATTAAATAAATATGTTATAAAATCTAAAATAAGTAAACAAATTAAGTTTATTTAAAATTTGATTAACGCAGAGTTCGTAGACATTGTTCAAAGAAAAAAATAGAAAATAAAATTTCGGAAAACTATATCTGATAAAGCAATAAATTATGAGTTGGATAATGTTTAGTTAAAAAGTAAGACTGTCAATAATGATGCACATAATATTATCAATATTTATACACAACTACCTTATATTGAAAAAAGGAAAGCGTTTACATAGTAAAGAACGACACTGACAATCTTAATAAATCATGTTATGCAGATAATGAAAGTAGAAGCGACAGTGAACATTGGGATGATAATTGCGATTGTATTATTTTTCGACAAAGTTCAGATGACAGCAAGCAAATAAGAAAAGTTTTATATTTTATTATGATAATTTTGAACCAGTTACTTATATTTTTCTTTTACAGACCCTTTTCAGGTATACTAGTACACACAAAATCTTTTAACATTTCTCTGGCGCCTGTACAAGATCTTTTTTTGCCTATTTTTAGTTTTCTATTCGGCTATTTTCGTATAATTTTTTTCAGTATTACTTGTTAAAGGTAGCAGATTACACAGTCGCCTACAGCCATACCACGCTTATCGCACTGGTTCTCATAAGATCAAAAAAGCTCAGCAGCGTTGGGCGCGGTAAGTACTTGGATGGGTGACCGCTTAGGAACCCCGCGTGGCGTTGTGTTAGTATCTCTTTTTTATATTTTTTAAATTTTGTTTATTATAAAATTTAGAAATTCGAGTCTAGTTAAACAATTAATTTTTAGCTAATACATAAATGATGTTTTCGTAATACAAAAATATTTTTTTTTATTTTTCTTCATGAATGTTAATTTATCTCGTAGAATTAATATTTTCTATAAAATATGGAGAGTATGCAATAAAATAATATTGATGCGCTCAATTTACCAGTAGTAACAGGTGAATTTCGACGTCCACATATATTTTTTTTTTTCATATAGTTTTTGTTATTACAAAATGTTCCTTTTGAGGTTAAATTTTATAGTATTTCATTAAAAATTATTTCTTCAATTATTGTACACTAATAAAGATTAGCTTGATATTGAAAATTAAGCTAACTACGTATGATCTATAAGCCAAGAGATATTTAGAATTAAATAAGTATGTTAGAAAATCTAAAATAAGTAAACAAATCGAGTATATTTAAAATTTAATTTACGCAGAGTTCGTAGACATCATTCAAAGAAAAAAATAGAAAAAAAAATTCCGGAAAACTATATCTGATAAAGAAATAAATTATGAGTTGGATAATGTTTAGTTAAAAAGTAAAACTGTCAATAATGACGCACATCATATTATCAATATTTATACACAACTACCTTATATTGAAGAAAGAAAAGTGTTTACATAGTAAAGAACGGCACTGACAATCTTAATAAATTATGTTATGCAGACGATATGACGATTGTATTATTTTTTAACAAAGTTCAGATTACAGCAAAAAAATAAGAAAAGTTTTATATTTTATTGTGATAATTTTGAACCAGTTACTTATTTTTTTCCTTTACAGACCTTTAACAGGTATCTATACAAGATCTTTTAATATTTCTCTGGTGCCTGTACAAGATCCTTTTTTGCCTGTTTATAGTTTTCTATTCGGCTGTTTTCGTGTAATTTTTTTCAGTATTACTCGTTAAAGGTAGCAGATTAAACAGTCGCCTACAGTCATACCACACTTATCACACTGGATCTCGTCTACTTGAAAAGTGACATTACCTTACTTGAAGAGGCAGATATCAAGACCGATTGCAAAAACAAGGATGGCAATTTTATTATTTTAAATACTATAGAAAAACTAGATATAATAGGCACATATTTTTCAAAAGTTCACATGCAAAACGATTATATGGGCCGAGAACAATTAGGCATGATAATTGCAGGAAAAATTTCAAGACTGAGGCAAGAAATGCATAACGATCAAAAGGAAACCGTACTATCTGTATATTTACTAATGAAAATACATCTGATAAATCTAAACAACCAAAACAAAATGAATTTTATTTTACTGATTTCGAAGAAATAAGCAAAACTTTTTTAAAATTAAATAATAAAAAATATTCGAGTTTCGACGAAATACCTAACATTGTATTAAAACATTTGCCCGAAAAAATTAAATGGTATTATAGTCATTTTTAAAAACGCTTTAAATAATATGTATTATCCAAAAAAACGGAAAGAAGCTAAAGTTATAGCAATTCCAAAAAAAAAATAAGGATAGCTCACCACCATCTAATTTGCCACCCATAAGTCTACTACTAAATATTAGTAAAGTATACGAAATATTTATAAATAAGTCACTTACTTTTGCTCGAAAATTAACATAATTCCAGAAAATCAATACGGATTTAGATTCAAACACTCGACAATCCACGCCATTAACAAACTAACTGCAGATATTTGTTGGTCTTTAAATGCAAATAAATGGTTGAGTGCGTGTCTTATAGACCTCGAAAAAGCATTTGACAGGGTTTGGACCAAAGGCCTTATATACAAATGTTAAAGAAAAAATTTTCAATATACCTAACAAAAATAGTGTGGAATATGATAACAAATAAATCATTGTTTATTGCAGAAAATTCAGCTAAGTCTAGTAAAGAATTTTACGTTAAAAATGGATTATAGCAAGTAACCGTCAATTCACCAATTTTATTTACCATTTATAACAGCGATGTTCTCAATTTATTTGACTTGAATTCTTAACATAAATATTCTATAGCCTTCGCAGATGATCTTATAATCTATATCACAGACAATAAAACAAAAACAATACAAAACGAATGACAAGATCTCTTTCAAAAAATAGTCAATTACTACCGCTCTTGGAAATTAAAAATCAACGTAGATAAATGCGAAACTATAATTTTTAGACCTAAACTAAGTGATTTGAGTAAAACTGAAAGAAAACAGTGCAAGAACTTTACTATCGAAGAAAAATCCAATGAAAAAAAAATTATTCCTCACAAAGATTTCGTGAAATACCTCGGCGTTAACCACGACGAAAAATTAAACTTTAACAAACACATTAACATTCAACTATCTAAAGCAAAAAATTCTTTTTGGAAAATAAAGAGATTATTTTATTCAAAACAGCTTAATGCCAGAGTAAAAATTTTTATAGTTCTATTCTTACTTACGGTTGTCCACACATACGGGTACAACGCATTAGCTTCTCAAAGGGAAAAACTAAGAATTTTCGAAAGAAAATGTCTAAAAGCATGCTTAAGTTTGTACAGATCGCAAGAATGCAACGATAAAAAATATATAGTAATCAACGTATCTATAATTTAGCAAAAATTCATCGAATTGCCATATATTAAAACTATGTAGAAATTATTATGCTCAAATACCTTTTATAAAAGAAAATAGTCTAATTTATAGTAGTTTGTATCCAAATAGTAAAAATCATGCACGTTCGGTAGAAACAGGATTCATCTCCCAAGACGCATTCACTTTCCTTGATTATAACAACTATTTGCAAGATACCATTAACGTACCAATAATCTATCATGTAAATAAATATAAATCCAATAAAAAAATTAATTATCTCTTTTATTAAAACTCTTGTACCCTAAACGCTCGGTGGAGATTTAATATGCCTATACCTTAAAGAGTCACGAAGATAAACACCGCAAAAATATAAAAAAATATTGGTGGCTTAACCAATAATAAAAAAAAAAAAATGTAAAAATGTAACTGCGTCTTAGTCAATCTTTGCAAATTTATAAATAGTTTAGCTCTTAAGTACTCCTAATTACATTCCTTTTCCCTACTTCCCGTTTATCCACCTCATTTAGAATAAGAAACAAAATCTGCGTTAAAGAATCACTCAGTTTTTTTTTTACATACTCCTATTTTTTCTGGATTGTATTTTTATATGATAAGTTATTGTATGTAGCTTGATTATAGCTGTACATAAAATACGTTTTGTATAAAATATCGTATTAAAAATCACTTAACTGATAATAAATTATATGACTGCGCGTGCTTTATTAAATTCGGCCTAAATGTCTTATGAAAAAAAATTTTTTTTATGTTGTTATTTTCAATCCTTGTTTATTGCGGATTTAAGCACTTAGAAATTGTATAATTTTGGAGTCCATAAACATTATAAAAAAAAAAAAAAATAATTATAACATAGGTTCTCGTCCGATCACCAAAGTCAAGTAGCGTTGGGCGCGTTTAGTACTTGGATGGGTGACCGCTTGGGAACCCCGCGTGGCGTTAGTACTATCCCTCTTTTGTTTTAATTTTTTGTTTATTATTATAAAACTAAACTTTGCGTTACGTCCTTAAACAAAAACTAAAAAATTATTTCTTTTTTCTTTTATGTCTCTTCGTACAAAGTCTTACGAAGGCGAGTTATCCCTACTCCTTCTCCACAGGCTAAAAATAGATGCGCACATTGTACTACACAGTCTTAATAACGAATGCAGAGAAGAACTAAGGATACATAGATGCATTTTTTCTTTTCATTTTTTTACCTCTTTTTTTACCTGTTAATTCTATTTATTTCTATACTTATTCAATATGACAATAAGGTATTGAATATGATAGTTAGGTATAATAAGGTATTCAATATGTATTCAATGTTTCAAATATAAATAATTCGTTAAAAAAGTACATGGCTGAATGTGAATTTTTATACAAATACATATTTGTTTAATATTGTTGATTTTTTCAACAATTTAAACAAGTTAAGTGATCATTTTTTAAATTATCAGGACCTTTTCAATAACCGATCATTAGTAATCCTAAGTTTTCTATTAAAAGAAAGCCTTTATTTGTCTGTTACATTATATTGCTGACAGGTCCCGGTCACATACCTGTTTAGGACCTTTTTTGGCCTGGTTATCGCTTTCTACTCGAAATTACATTAAATTAATTATGAAAAATGTATAATAAAATTAATTATATATTATACTAAATAAAGAAATAATTTTTTTTAAAAATTTAAAAATTAAAATTCAACAAAATACTTTGTTTTAACGAAGACTTCTTACACATTAAAAATGATTTAATGGGCTGGCTGGATACTTACCTGTTACTACTATTAAAAAGTAACAATTTATTCTTACAAAACTTTCCAACTTTTCAATTTGTTAATTTTGAGATATAATTATAACTCATAATTAAATGAAAGGAAAAAGGCAAAAAAAAGAGGAACACCAACGGCACGCGGGGTTCCCAAGCGGTCACCCCCATCCAAGTACTAACCGCGCCCAACGCTGCTTAACTTTGGTGATCGGACGAGAACCAGTGAGATCAGCGTGGTTTGGCTGTTGGCAATTAACAGGTTTTGCTTTATTGTATAAATGGTTCTTATTTTAAATAGCCATTTTTTATTCGACTACAAATAAATACATGAAAATAATCCGTGCAAGGTTATTACATATTATCATAAACAGATGATACTACTGTAGGATATATTTTAGTTTATCCAAGATATGGTACTTGTGTTGAACATAGCATGTTTAGACTAGATTTATTTATTTTTAGAGAAAATCGAAATAATTCTTTATAATTAATCGAATCTAATTATTATTCTTAGTTAAAATATAGATAATGCATAAAAAATAACTAAATGTAATATAATGCGATGCTTCTTTTACAAACTATTTTTAAGTTGCGAGAAACCTGTGTATTTGTAAAAAATTAATTCTCCGTCTGCGTTTACCTGTTACAACTAGCGAATACAGATATGTTTCCTGTTATTGGTATTTTTTAATGTTTCATGAAAAACGTTCATTTTAAGAGATAGTTCAACAATTTGTCATTTAATAAAATAAAAAAGCAAAAAAGTGAGACACCAACAGCACGCGGGGTTCCCAAGCGGTCACCCATCCAAGTACTAACCGCGCCCAACGCTGCTTAACTTCGGTGATCGGACGAGAACCAGTGCTTTTTTTTTTTTTTTTTTTTTTTTTTTTTTTTTAAATGTTTATTGAATCCACAATTATACAGTTTACAGAGATTAAATCCGCAATAAACAAGGATTGAAAGATTACAATAAAAGAATTTTTTTTATAAGACAATAGGCCAAATAATAAGGCTCGCGCAGTCAGACACTTTAATTATCGGTTAAGCGATTTTTACAATAATATTGTTTACAAACTTTTTGATTTTTTGTACGGCTATAAGCAAGCTAGGTACAATAATTTATCATATCAGTATACAATCCAGAAAAATGTGGTATAAAAAACTGGGTGCTTCTTTAACATAAGTTTTTCCCTTATTCTAAATGAGGTGTATGGACGGGAAGTAGGGGAGAGGAATGAAATTAGGAGTTCTTAAGAGCTAACTATTTACATATTTACAAAAATTAACTAAGACGCAGATACATTTTCACATATGTTATTATTGGTTAAGCCACTGTCTAATAATTTTATAATCTTTAAATTCTATTTTATATGTTTTGTTAAGTTAATTTTCTGAAATAAGTTTTATGTCTGGTTTATCTTTATTTAATATTTTTAGTGGATTACATCTTCTTTGGTTGGTTATTATTGAGTTTACGTTAATAGATATAATTTACAAGGATTTAACATTAATTTCGTAGAACTTATCTGGGAGATTCAGTTTGTATTGTTCATCATGTGAGTAAGTTGTTGATGGTGGTAAATATCGCGTCTACTCTTGCTTCGTTTGTTTTGATTGTGTTTCTGATTTCGTCTAACTGTTTTTGTTGATTTTCAATCGCTTGTAACATAGTGGTTTGAAAATTTTCTATTATATTAATTATATTTGAAAATGATTCCATATTTTGATTCTCTGTTATAGGTCTTGTACTGGTATTTTCTTTGGGTTTTTGTATAGTGGTTGCTATGTGCTTTTGGCTAAAATTGTTTTTCACAATATCAGAATATTGAATTTCGGGTGTATATTTTTTACATATACGCATGATTTTGTTATCTTTGTTTTCTTTTGATACTTTTATTTTTTCTAATATTTTTTTCTTTATATCAAGTAGTTTAGGGCAACCTTTGTAAGATGCCGGGTGACCGTAGCTTTTACAGTTTACACAATATATTTTGTTTTTATCTACTGTAACATTTTTATTTAATTTACACTCGCCTGGCCCGTGCGGGTTTTCGCATTTAACACAGCGATAATTCATGTTACAATTTTGCGCTGTGTGTCCGATTAATTGGCAATTTCGGCATTGAGTAATTTCTGTTTTTCTTATTTTTTCCCATTTAATCGAGTAATAACTTAGATATTTAATATTCAGTAGTTTGTTAATGTTGCTGTTAGGAGACAGTTGTACTATAAATATAGGTAATAATATATTATTAACTACCGATTTTTTTGTAGAAAACCTAGAAACTTTAATAAATTCGATCTCGTCTATTTCCAAATTCTTTAATTCTGTTAATATTTCTTGTTCGGAATAGCTACTATCTATACCTTTAATTAAGTATGTGTGTGGTTTTTCGGTTTTTGGTGTGTATGTGTAATACGGAGTATTTGCAGTTTTAAATAAATTTTTAGTTTTATTATAATCATTAATATTTTCCAAGTATACACTATGTTTGTTATTATTAAGACGTTTAATATAAAAGTTATCAATTTTTAAAATAGACGTTAATAATTTTACTGTATCTTTCGGATTTTGGTAAGTTATATAAATAGGTGGAGGTTTGATATTTTTACCGGTATAATCTGGGTTTGAATTTGGTGTATCCTTTCGTATTGATGAAGCGTTAGAGGTTGTTGTCCTTCTACCTTCGATGTTTACGTTATTAACTGTAGTCGCTGTGTGTGCTGACGTGTGTATTGTAAAATCTTCTATTTCTTTCGTAGAGCCGTTATTCCCTTTATTTCTTAAATTATTATTTTTATTTCTTATTTCTTGCAGTAAGGTATTTAATTCACTTACTGTTTCTTCAATAAATAATTCGGTCGCTTGAGAATTCGCTTCCTTATCATTTCCGTTGTCCTTGTTATAACCTATATTTTCGGTAGACAAGCTTTTATTTGTGGACTTGGGTGATTCAGTATTTTTTGTTCTATGTATTAAATTAGGCGATGGATTTAGCCTTTGTTTTTTTCTGTGCTTTTTACCATTCACCGACATATTTGTTGGTGATTTATTTAATTCACTATCTTCTGTTTCGCTACTTCGTTTATATGTATTCGGTTTTTGTGCACTGTCGTTTGCATTAGCTTCTATGGCGGTTTTTCTGCCATTTTTAATATTTGCCGCTGACTGTTTTATGTTTGCACAGCACTGCGTAAAAATTTTAGAAGAAAAGAATAGCTACACTATTGAAAATTGAATTTTTCACGAATTTAAAATTCTATATTTCACTAATATAATACTAGCATTCGGCTATAGATGTTTCTCTTACCGAGGTTCAAAGCCGACTCCGACGAGAACCAGTGCGATCAGCGTGGTATGGCCGTTGGCGACTGAAATACTCATGTCTACTTTCTTCTACAATTGTTTCTCATTTCAAAAAGTAACTTATCGCTTGAGTAGGACTTAATATATACAAAAATATCTGTGCAAGGTTGTGCTGGAAACAGATATTTTTACTGTGGCAAACTGTTACGTTTATCAAACATTTAGCCTTTATCTAGATCACAGTAGGTTTAAATGTTTAATTATTTTGGGAGACAATCGAAATATTTTTTGTTATTTAAATGAATCTAATTATTAATGTAAGTTTGACTATAGATAATGTATAAAAAATAACTGAATGAAATATTATACGATGCTTCTTTAACAAACTATTTTTAGGTTGCGAGAAACCTGTGTATTTGTAAAAAATTAATTCTCCGTCTGCGTTTACCTGTTACAACTAGCGAATACAGATATGTTTCTTGTTATTGGTATTTTTTAATTTTTCATGGAAAACGTTTATTTTAAGAGATAGATCAACAATTTGTCATTAAATAAGATAAAAAAGCAAAAAAAGTGAGACACCAACAGCACGCGGGGTTCCCAAGCGGTCACCCATCCAAGTACTAACCGCGCCCAACGCTGCTTAACTTCGGTGATCGGACGAGAACCAGTGCGATCAGCGTGGTATGGCCGTTGGCGACTGAAATACTTATGTCTACTTTGTTCCACAACTGTTTCTTATTTCAAAAAGTAACTTATCTCTTGAGAAGAACTTAATATACACGAAAAAATCTGTGCAAGGTTGTGCTGGAAACAGATATTTATAGTGTGGCAAACTGTTACGTTTATCAAACATTTAGCCTTTATCTAGATCACAGTAGGTTTAAATGTTTAATTATTTTGGGAGACAATCGAAATATTTTTTGATATTTAAATGAATCTAATTATTAATTTAAGTTTGACTATAGATAATGTATAAAAAATAACTGAATGAAATATTATACGATGCTTCTTTAACAAACTATTTTTAGGTTGCAAGAAACCTGTGTATTTGTAAAAAATTAATTGTCCGTCTGCGTTTACCTGTTACAACTAGCGAATACAGATATGTTTCCTGTTATTGGTATTTTTTAATGTTTCATGAAAAACGTTCATTTTAAGAGATAGTTCAACAATTTGTCATTAAATAAAATAAAAAGGTAAAAAAGTAAGACACCAACAGCACGCGGGGTTCCCAAGCGGTCACCCATCCAAGTACTAACCGCGCCCAACGCTGCTTAACTTCGGTGATCGGACGAGAACCAGTGCGATCAGCGTGGTATGGCCGTTGGCGACTGAAATACTTATGTCTACTTTGTTCCACAACTGTTTCTCATTTTTAAAAGTAACTTATCTCTTGAGAAGAACTTAATATACACGAAAAAATCTTCGCAAGGTGGTGTCAGAATCAGATGATTTTACTGTGAGAAAACGGCTAGGTTTATTAGACATTCGACTTTTATTCAGACCATAGCATGTTTAAATATTGGATTATTTATGGAGAAAATCAAAATGATTTTTCAAATTAAAAAAAAAATCTAATTATTACTGTTAGTTTAAATATAGATAATGAATGAGAAATAACTAAATGAAATATTATGCGATTTCCTTTTAAACAAACTATTTTAAGGTTGCAGGAAATTGTGTATTTGCAAAAAATTGATTGTCCGTCTGGGTTCGTTTGTTACCACTAAAGAATACAGACATGTTTTTTATTCCAAGTATGCTTTAAATTGTCATTGAATGCGTTAATTTTAAGAGATAAATTAACAATTTGTCAATAAATACAATAAAAAAGAAAAAAAGATAGGACACCAACAGCACGCGGGGTTCCCAAGCGGTCACCCATCCAAGTACTAACCGCGCCCAACGCTGCTTAACTTCGGTGATCGGACGAGAACCAGTGCGATCAGCGTGGTATGGCCGTTGGCGACTGAAATACTCATGTCTACTTTCTTCTACAATTGTTTCTCATTTCAAAAAGTAACTTATCGCTTGAGTAGGACTTAATATATACAAAAATATCTGTGCAAGGTTGTGCTGGAAACAGATATTTTTACTGTGGCAAACTGTTACGTTTATCAAACATTTAGCCTTTATCTAGATCACAGTAGGTTTAAATGTTTAATTATTTTGGGAGACAATCGAAATATTTTTTGTTATTTAAATGAATCTAATTATTAATGTAAGTTTGACTATAGATAATGTATAAAAAATAACTGAATGAAATATTATACGATGCTTCTTTAACAAACTATTTTTAGGTTGCGAGAAACCTGTGTATTTGTAAAAAATTAATTCTCCGTCTGCGTTTACCTGTTACAACTAGCGAATACAGATATGTTTCTTGTTATTGGTATTGTTTAATTTTTCATGGAAAACGTTTATTTTATAAAATACATCAACAATTTATTGTTCAATAAAATAAAAAAGAAAAAAAAGATGGGACACCAACGCTGCTTAACTTTGGTGATCGGACGAGAACCAGTGTTCTTTTTTTTTTTTTTTTTTTTCCTTAATAATGTTTATTGACTTCACAATTATACAATTTGCAAGTACTTAAATCCGCAATAAACAAGGATTGAAAATTACAATATAAGAATTTTTTTTTTATAAGAGCAATAGGCCGAATAATAAGGCTCGCGCAGTCATACAATTGAATTATCAGTTGAGTGTTTTTTAATACGATATTGTTTACAAACGTATTTTTTGTACAGCTATGAGCAAGCTAGATACAATAACATATCATATGTAAATGCAATCCAGAAAAATGTAGAAAAAAACTGGGTAATTCTTTAACATAGATTTTGTTTTTTATTCTAAATGAGGTGGATGGACGGGAAGTAGGGAAAGGAATGTAATTAGAAGTACTTAAGAGCTATCTATTTACATATTTAGAAAGATTGACTAAGACGCAGTTGCATTTTTACATTTTTTTTTTTTATTATTGATTAAACCACCAATATTTTATCTTATATTTTTGCGGTGTTTATCTTTCGTATATATTTGACGTATAGAAATATTAAATCTCCATAGAGCGTTTGGGATACAAAAGTTTAAATTGAGAGGATAATTAATTTTTTTTAGTTAGATGTATATCAATTTTGTTCTAGAATTACAGATATTAAATTCGCATCAGCTAAGCATAAATCTAGGAAGAAATTTCCAGATGGAAACGAAGGCAGGTCGGAGCTGTATAATTTAGTTCTATAGATTAGATTATTATTGTCAATCCAATTTCTTATGAAAGTCCTTCTTGTATTATTATTTTTTTTAATATTTTGCCAGCTCTTGTGTTTAGGGTTAAAATCTCCTTTTTATTTCCGCATGTGGCATAGGGTTTTAGATGGTTTTTTTATTAAAATGGCGGTTTCTTCACTTTGAGATGAATTTAATCTATCTTACCTAATAATTGTATAATCTCTTAATTCTATTTTATGTGTTTTGTTAAGTTTAGTTTCTGAAATAAGTGCTATTTCTGGTTTTTCTTTATTTAATAATTTTAGGGGATTACATCTTCTTTGGTTTGTTATTATAGAGTTCAAGTTAATAGATATAATTTTCAAGGATTTAACGTTAATTTTCATAGAATTTATCTGGGAGATTCTGTTTATATTATCCATCATGTAAGTAAATTGTTGATGGTAGTAAATATCGCGTCTACTCTTGCTTCGTTTGTTTTAAATGTGCTTCTGATTTCGTCTAGCTGTTTTTGTTGATTTTCAAGTGTTTGTAATATAGTGGTTTTAAAATTTTCTATTATATTAATTATGTTTGAAAATACACATTCTTGTGAGATGTCGTTTGTATTAGTATCTATGGCGGTTTTTTGGCTATTTTTAGTATTTGCAGCTGACTGATTTATGTTGACACAACACTCAGTTGAAAATTAGAAAGAAAAGAAACAATACACTTTTGCGGATTAACTCTTTCCGTAAATCAATAATTAATATTTTGACACAGGTAATACTGGCTTTCGGCTATTGGTGTTGCTCTTACCGAGGAACGAAGCCGAATGACGAGAACCAGTGCGCTCAGCGTAGTATGGCCGTTGGCGACATTAAAATATAATTTTAGGTAATAAGTTCTTACTCGAGTAAGAATAAATTAACGAAAATATTCGTGCAAAATTGTAAAACTTTGTGTATTAGAAACAGATGATTCTACTATGGGATACTCTTTCATTTGTCAAATATCTCGCTCTTATTTGGGCCATAGCACAATTATATATTCAAAAATATCTTTTTTGGTTTACAAGTTAATCATGTTAAGATATTTATTTATTTTATAAAATAGTCGAATTAGTTATATAAATAATTAATCTAATATTTACTACTAATCTAAAAATAGGTAACATACAATAATTGAAAAATAACTTTTTATGAAATATTACGAAAGTGGCTGGTCAGTTTCGCCAGTTACTACTGGGAAATACAAGGATATTTATTTTTGTTTGAGAGTTTTCCATATTTTAAAATAATTTTTATTTTGCCAAGATTTACATCTTAATTTGTTTTAAATAAAATAAATTTAAAATAAAATAAATAAATTTTAAAAAAGAATGAAAAAAAAAATGAATTTTAATTTGACAATATATTATACATTTATTCATAACCTTCATATCAAGCCTTATGGTATGGAAAAAGTACTTTTCGAGGAAGATTAAAGATAAAATTTACAAATATTTTTTTACGAAGATGACAAAATACATAGTAAAAATATATGAATAGAAAAGATAATGCAATTACTATATACTTAGGGTAATACGTAACCAGTTAATAATGATTGTTAAACAGAATAATGTAGCTATTTGTCTATTCTATTTACACATTTTCTACATTTATATTCTTTAGAAATGAAACAAATAATGAATTTTTAAATATTTTTTACTTATCTTTCTAATATATTACGAAAAAATTAAATATTTATAAAAATCCTCAATTTTTATATTTATACATGAATTGTAAAAATTATTGTTAAATACTTAAGAAATCAATAGACAGTTCACAATTAGTATAACAATGGTAGCGAGAAGAAATGCGTAAAAGTGAAAGTAACTACCGTAAAGAAAAAACAATATGTAATATTTAAAATTTTAACAAAAGTTTGTATGAATTAATACCTTAGGCAAATAAATAATTTTATTTACTATTTATATGTGCAAATATCAACTGTAAAAAAGTTATCAGAAAAATGAAATTAAACAATAAAATCCTTTAACGAAGTCTAATAAATATCTTTATAATCAACACATCGCCAAAAAAATTGACTTTTGCTAGGATATTCGAGGGAGCGCATCAACTATTATAGTATTTTTCAATTTTCGTGAACAATTTTAATTTTTTGAGAAACATTAACTTTTTATTAAATAAAATAAAAAAGGGAAAAAAAAGAAACACCAATAGCACGCGGGATTCCCAAGCGGTCACCCATCCAAGTACTAACCGCGCCCAACGCTGCTTAACTTTGGTGATCGGACGAGAACCAGTGCGATCAGCGTGGTATGGCCATTGGCGAGTGTCTAATCTACTACGTTTAACTAGTATTAGTGAAAAAAAAAAAAAATTACACGAAAATACCCGAATAGAAAATTATAAACAGGCAAAAGAAGTTTATGTGCAGGCACCCGAGAAATATTAAAAGATTTTGTATAGATACGTGATAAGGGTCTGTAAGGGAAAAATATAAGTAACTGGTTCAAAATTATCATAATGAAATATAAAACGTTTTACTTAATTGCTTACTGTCATCTGAACTATGTTAAAAAATAATACAATCGCAATCATCATCCCAATGTTCACTTTCACTTTAACTTTCATTATCTGCATAACATAATTTATTAAGATCGTCAGTGTCGTTCTTTACTATGTAAACACTTTCCTTTTTTCAATATAAGGTAGTTTTGTATCAATATTCATAATACGATGTGCATCATTGTTTGCTCATTTTGCAAAATTTCATATAAATTAAGTTTTAAGCTCAAATAATACAACAGAAAAAAAGCCTTACAATATAAGTAAAAAGAGTGATAAAAGCATGACCACACTGGATTCTCGTAGTTATAAAATATATAATACATAATGAAAAAGGTAAAATAATAACAATTAATGTTATTGGCGGTGACAGATTCGTCGGAGAGTGCCTAAATTCAGTAGTATATTCAGTATATATAATGCGGCAAAAAGAATGAGTTAAAAAAAAAAACCAGCAAGAGAGTAACAGGAATATGTATGAGAAGAGTTAATGAGATATCAATAGTGGTATTGGGTTTTGAAAAGGTAGCGGAGCTATACAATTACGTTGGAAGTGGTTTGCATAAGTTTAATGAGTATGATGGAAAATACTAGTTATTGCATAAGGAATAGTGATCAATACTTAATTTTAATTACTTATTTTTTTTTTTTTTTTTTTATTCATTTGATTTTTTATTTTAGCGCGTTGGCGTATATCTATTTGAAATACAGGATTTGTAGAAAGCCACCAATATTTATTATTAAATTTTTATTTATTGACTGAATCAATTTTAGAGATAGGAGTAGAATATTTCAGTACTGCTAGATTGTTTACAGGATCAAATAGAAATGATTTTTTAGCTTGGTGACGGGCTGCTGCATGGCAGATTATGGGAATATTGTTACTGTTTTGAGTAAAGCCTTTAGCATAGTAAAAATTAAATGAGTCTGCGGTTAGATACTGGGAGGATCTATTGGAAATGAATTCATGATCTTTGATATTAATGTAGTTTTATAGATAAGAGTTGTTTAATGAAATTATATTAGAAAAATAGTCACGGGTAAGTTTGATGATGTGATTATCAATTTGTGGTACATTGGCTCTATTGTATATGAATTTATTAGGTAAGAATTTTTTCTCATTATTGTCATCGCAGGCAGAATCTTTTAAATTTTTGTATGCGTTCCATGGCAGACACACTAACTTTCCACCATATAGGGGAGGCATACATGAGGATTGAATAGACAAGTAATAGTTAGCATACAATTTTGCAGTTTGAAGAAAGTGATTTACAAAAAAAGAGTCTGGTGTATATTTTAAATGCTTTTTTCGCTTTACCAAGTTGAATTTTTATTTTTTCATTTTTGCGAAGGAGATAGTCGAGTGTGACTCCTAGATATCGTAATTTTTTTTATGTGTGATTTTAGTTCCAGTGTTGTTATTTCGGAGTGTTATATGAAAATTATTAATAAGGTCGCGTTTATTTCTACTAAGTGTGTTTAACGGCTTATGGAATAATATACGGCTTATGGAATAATATATAAAAGGAGTTAGTATTATTAACTAGTTTCTCAAATTTATCTTGGAGTATTTTGGGGTCATTATCGGCTAATAATATAATGTAATCGCGCATCGTCGGCAAACGCGCGGGAATGGGTATTATTATTACGGTTGAGGTTAAAAAGATTTGGAATTTTATATGTATAGATGTTAAAAAGGAGCGGATGAATGATATCAATGACGTATTTTAAACTATAGAGTGTACAAAGCAAACCGTGAATCCATACTGTATCGACCGCACGTTGTAAATTGATAAAGCAAGTACCGACTATTTTATTATTTTTAAGATGTTCACAGATATCATTGAGCACTTTATGCATGCCATGAGTTGCTGAATGTTTGTGTTTAAGGCCAAATTGATTATCTGGGATGATGTTGTTATTGTTAGTATGGCGTAAAATATTTTTTTGTATTGCAATTTCAAATACTTTGCTTATGACGGGTGTAAGGTATGGGTCTATAACTGGCAGTATTATGTGGAGGTTTGTTTTTTTTTTTAAAGTAAAAAGGATTTTGGGTTACTTTCAAATGCCGAAAAAATATTTATTGTTATGACAATTGTTAAAAGTAATTGTATAATTTCTAATAATTTTGTGAGGAAGTTATTTTAGGAATATTGGTGGGATGTTATTAAGGCCATCGGAAGATTTATTAAGAAGTTTAGAAAGAATTGATTGTGTATCGTGTTTACTGAGAAATTCGATAGCGTTATTGGTACTAGTTGGATTAGTTGCTGTGTTACTATCTGAGAAATTCGTTATTAATTTATTGTTAAATGTTTTCGATTTAAATCGACTAATTAATCGACTAGTTACTGTTTCAACTTTGTGTTCGAACGGAGTATTTTGGTTTAAGTTAGAAGGAGTATTGATTTTTTGGAAGTATGAGCCTATTGTATTCAATATATCGAAAGGTGAATCGATTACGTATTTGTTGTCGGTTTGTTTAAAGTCCTGAGAGTTAAAGTGACAATGTATGAGTGTATGTGATTTCTTTAGAGGGCATGCGGAGTAAGTTTATATTGGGTAATTCTCTAGGTCTGAAAAAACAGTTGAGTTTAGGAAAGAAGGTATCTGAATTTCTATAATTTATTTTTTGAATTTGTCATTAAATATATTATTAATATTATGAATTAGGCTTTTCATGAATAAATGGTTAAACGAGGTATTCGAATGTGCTTGTTTTAATAATTTATTTAATGTAGTTATGAGACAGAACTTTTACTTGTGCAATTTTCTTATTTTCAGGTTAATATAATTGAGTACGTTATCAGATGGATTGTGTTTAGGGATTGCGGTTTTGATAGCAGAATGAATATTATATTCTTTTTCTTTGATATATTTATTAATTTCATCTATGAATAGATTTATGTTGCAGGAAATTAGTGTAATGGGGAGTTTGGATAATGTATTAGTAAATTTATGCCATTTGTTTTCTTTATGCATATATTTGTAAGTAGTATCGGGGTTGATTTTGGAGATGGGGGTTAAATTAATTATTTAATCAACTGTGAATAAGAGGACTTTATCATCGCTGCAGTAGTCTAAAGTGTTAATTTAATTATTGTGAAGGTCATTAATTATTAAACTACAATCGAGTAAGCATAGATCGAGATATGAGTTGGCACTAGGAAAGGTTCAAGTAGTTTACAGGATAATGGTGGCTTTTTATAGTAGTCCTTTGTTAACAATCCAGTTTTTTAAAAGTATGATAGTATGAAGTATATATTAAGCCGTGCGCCTGGCGTTAGGATCGCCTGCCATGATAAAATAATTATTTGGATTGGCGATGTTCAATTTATTAAAAAGATAATTTAATTCATGACTGAATTTTTTTTTAGTCGAGTTGTTGGCATAAGCGGCAATGAGGAAAAGAGTTTTGTCTTGTAGTTTTAAAGATATGATGGTGTATTCAAGAATATGTTAAATGAGGGGGAGTAATGAATTTTGTGTGGTATTGTGCGTTTAATTAGTATGCCGATGCCTCCACCTCTGGAGTGGATCGAACGAGAACCAGTGCGATCAGCGTGGTATGGCCGTTGGCGACTGAAATACTTATGTCTACTTTGTTCAGTAAACTAATATCAATAAATCTTATTTCAGACAATAGTTTACTTCTCAAACAAGAATAAATGCGCGACAGTAATTTAGGACGGATCCGAGAGTCTTTGGTCCTGATCTAAACCTGATATAAGATGCAGAAATGACTTGCAAAATTGTAACGTTTTGTTTACAGAGAGAGAGATATTTATGATATTTTTACACATTTCTGAATTTTAAAAACTATTTTTAAAACCAAAGAAATCAGTAGACGGTTCATAATCGTCGTATCAATGGTACCGAGGATAAACGGATAAAAATGAAAAAAATTGACGCACAGAAAAAATAAAGCAAATTATTTAATTTATTTTATTAAAAGTTTGTATAAGTCAATGCCTCAGAACAATGAAATTGAAAAATAAAATTGTTTTACAAAATCTAATGAATCTCTTAATAGTTAATACATCGCTAGGAAAATTGACTTTAGAGGAAACGCATCAAGATCACCGAAACTTTTGGGTAACTTAAAATTTTAAGTTCATAGTTTGTATAACAAATAATAATTAAAAATTAATTTATAATTTTACATAGATGAAGATTGTAGATGAATGTTTTTGGGATAAGAGTGAACCGCTGATTATAATTGGAAATAGAAGTGATTGTAACTTTCATAAATTTGATGATCGTATTAATTCTAGAATTATAATTCAAATTGGAATTGAAACATTAAATGAGTACCAAAATCACACAATAATAAATACAAGATCACGTAAAATAGATCCCGATAGTCCAATGTTTAAGCCAATTCCTATAAGTAAATTCATTATTATTGGGTTAAATGTTAGTTCAACGAAATTAGCGCTGCACAAATTGAAAGCCTCGATATGGTGGAATTTTGAAGGATTTTTTCTTATCGAAAATACGCAGTTTCGAGGCACTTGTAAACAAGCAACGGATTATTTCCGCCTCATTTGGGAATTTAATATTTTATCAATAATATTTATATGTCAAGATGAAAACTCAAAATTATATATTTATACTTTTAATCCTTATAATTATGATGCTCCTCCTGGTTGGATCAGATTTTATAATTACAATCAATCCGATAAACGATTAACGATTTTTAAACTAGATGATCATGAAAAAAGTAATTTCATCTTAATTTATTTAAAAAATTATTGATGTTTAATAAATATTATAAATTGAATTTTTTGTTTAAAGTTTTTTTTTTTTTTTTTAATTCGAAATTAGATAAATAAATGACTATTATTAACGCACCGAAATTATAATAATTATCTTTAAAGAAAGTTATAACAGATATTTTTAAATATTTCTTTCTTTTCTTATAAGAGCACACGTTATCCTAACGATAAATTTATAAACTTGAAATAAAAATAATTGAAAATTTTATGTTTTTTTACAGATATAAATTGCAGTAATTTAAATTTTAAAAAAACTCGTACGTTATCTGGATATCTAATAAAGCTTAGTGTTTTGGATATATTTCGCGAACAAAATATAAAAAGTGTATTTAAAATTCATGGATTTTTAGGAAAATTTGAGGAAATCATTTGGAAAACATTAAATGCTGATATTATTCTGACGGTAATTAACGACAATGGGAAAATAGATGAAAACGGCGTACCTAGTCAACCTCTGGTAGACATTTTAGACGGAAAATATGACATGAATACTGTTGTTGATTATCAGCGGAACTTGTGGCAAAATGAACTTAACACATTTATTTTATCGGGCATTTGCTACGCTACAAATGAAGAACCTATTTCAATTGTCGAACACTTAAAGCATATAATGTCTCTAAATATATTTTTATTGATATTTGGTTACATTATAGTAACAACAATTTGCTTGGCTTTTTTTCTTAAAACGAGTTTTCTTCAAATGTCACTCAACGTTTTGCGAGCAATCGTAGGTGTCTCTATGCTAAAAAGTCCAAATTTATTCATAGAAAGAATAATTTTTCTTTTATTTATAATTTTTTTCATGATCTTAAACTTTTACTTGCAAAGTCAATTAAGTTCCTTTTTGACAACTTTGCCAATACATAGAGTTGAAATAAAAACTATCGATGATGTAATCGCTTACGGTTATAAACTTTACGCTTCGGATTATGACAAACAATATTTTCAGGAAACGGCTTTTTACAAGAATATACTTTGGGTCAATGATTTAAAAGATTGTGAAAAATTAATGATAAATGACATTAAAGCAGCTTGCACCGCTGATTGCATTTTTATTCGAAAACACTTCAGCAGGAACCACACTGTTAGAGTTTCACCGGATATTTATTTACAAAGATATTTTGTTTTGACTTTTAAAGACAATTTCCCGTTACGTAAACGTGTTTCGGAAATTTATTATAAATTATATGAACATGGAATAATAAATTATTTATATAAAATGGATTTAAATAATAAAATAATTGACGAATCAAGTGCACGTGGTATCGATTTACATCAAACAAGATTTGTTTTTTATTTTATTATTTTCAGTCACAGTTTTGCAACCGTAATATTTTTGTTTGAAATGATAGTAAATTAAATCTTAATAATTTTTATAAAAACACTGTAAGTCAAAAATTAGAAATGGCAGTTTTTTAATTTGGATGAATAGAACAATAATTTGAAAAAATTCAATTTTATTTGCATTTTTATAGGGAAATTTATGGAAAACTATGAAAATTTGTTTGTAACTACTTAAAAAAAAAAAAAATGTTGATTCAAATTATTGCTGCGCATTAGTTTCTATTCGGATTACTTATCCAAAGTGTTAACGTATTAAGCATATGAGAAATATTAATGTATAAAGTGATACTTTAACAATAAAATATAACCTCATACAAGTACTTTGATGAATTATTTTCTGTAAATTAAAAACTTAGTTTTATTTAAAAAAAAATTTAAATCTCAGTTACATTTAAATTAAATTTTATATTTTTAGTTTTTAAAAGATCACACAATCTTATCTTTCACAAGAGTTCCCTAATCATGTTTAATGAAAAATAAGATTACCTCTAAGACTTTACAAGAAAATTAAAAACTTTCTTATCTCTTAAAGTAAAAAAACTATTGTTTACTACATTTGTATGTTACTACCGGTAAAACAAAAAATTCTTCAAATACTTTACAACTTTTCAAGACAAACTTTAATTTTATAACTTACATTTGTAGTTTATTATTAAACAAATTTTTACTGTCACTTACTATTTTGGTATGGCTGTTGAAGGCTATTATTTCTCACATCTCGTTGAAATTTATCTTTTTTAAACATCTATTATCATTGGAATTTTTTGTATTCAACTACTTAGATTAATAGTTACTTTTTAGTATATTTCTTTATGAAACGGTAATTTAAAAATGTTTTTAAATTAATACTTTCTTGAATTACTTAATTTTCAACCTATTAATAAAAATACTCATGGACATTATAATAAATCAAAGTAAAGCTCAACGTTATGTAAACATATTATAAAGTTAATTCTTTGATGTGCAGTGAGCAGCGAAACTAAATGGTCTCAAGAGCGTAAAAACTATTTCGCTATGAGGGCAATTAAATTCCGACATTATGCGCGTGCGGTAAATCTTGTCAAGATATACGTACACTAACGACTCGCTACCATGACAAGCGCTACTCGTCTAATCAAAGTATATTCGGTTGATATAGCACATACACCTTCGCAGCGTCTGTACGTATATTATTTTTTCTCTTATATAACATTCTTAAAATTAAATCAAACCATCGAGTTAATAGGAGCACCGACACAATTTTATAGGATAAAGATCCTTTTTTTTTTTTCCGAAGATTTATACAAGAAAAAAGAATCTATTGCGACTCTGTTGTTTAGATTGGTTGATGAAAAAACAAAAACTAGTAGAATTTTCATATAAATATCCAAGTGTACGGATATTGGGTGATCGATAAAAGTAAACTATGGGCAATAATTTTATGACGATCGATGCCGATATCAAACGATCAAAGGAATTGTTCTGCGAAAACGCTCGCTTTTACGAGTATGTTTCAATGCGAGTACTGACTTTTTAGAAAAGAACCAACAGCCTTCGATTGCGCTTGCATTATATAGCGAAATTATACTGTAGTTGCTATTGATTTATTGTAAAACGATAGTTGAAATATGTCAAGTTTGCAACGAAGCTATTTTTTATTGCGAAATTCATTGCAAAGCTTTTAAAAATTTTTCTTTATTCGATAATTTTTAGCGGTTTCATTTTGAATTGTTTGATCTGACTTGATTTTGAATGTTGACTATCGACTGCATTGTTACCAGAAAAAGTAATTTTTTAATCATTTAACATATTAATTTGTATATTAACCGCTTTCAAGACGAACTGATCTCAATAAACAAAAAAATAATAATAACAACAACATTATTTTAAAACAAAATATAATTTTGTTTATATTTTTTTTTAAACTTATCAAAAATGCATGTTAGTCATAAATGTTTAAAGATCACGAAAAAAATATATGTTTAATTACTTTTATCATCCATTATTTAAAAAAAAAAAAAAAAAAAAAAACACGAGCTTTACCCTTCGTTATAACCATCTCATCGACAATTTCAATGATGCAACCTCGCATCTTGACTTACTTAAACAACGGAATAGGACTAGCCATTTTTCACAAACCCTCGCGCTTCATCTCATTTTACGTCGACGACGCGGAGATTACCGTCTTTCTTTCTTTCTTTTTTTTTTCTTCAACGAAGGAAGTTTTACGTTCCAACACCGGTGCAGCGTCGGTGGGCAGTTTTTATAGACGAAAATGTTTTCGTTTGATGAGTTTTCCTTAATCCCCTCCTTCGGCTCTCTTTTTTTACGATTACCATCCCACCAGCGGGTAAGAAAAAGGCTTGCTTTAAGTGGAATGATAGTTTTTATTATTTAAAAAAAAAAAAAAAAAAAAGTGTCAGACGACGCGCCACTGCTGCCCCTTATACCACTCTTTTGTCTTTTATTATCGGGATGGCTATCGATTGGACACATCGAACGATTGAATGCGCACCGCATTGAAGTCGAATCTCGCGCATGCGCTGGATTATATTAAATCTATAAATACGTGTGTGTGGACGGGATGATTCGGTTACGTGTGTTTTGCAAACGTATTTTATTTTTATGGTTATTAAAAAAACAAAAAAAAAAAAATATATATATATATATATATATATATATATATATATATATATATATATATATATAAAATTAACGTTAAAATTGTGTACATCCTTTATTCGGTTTTTTCGTTTCGAATAAAAACTAACTTTTTTATAAACTTGTGCTAATAATCATTTATTTGATAAATACTTTATGTATAAAATGTAAATTTTTTTTTTTTTGTAATGTGTTGCAAGATAAGAAACTTTATCTACAGCGATAATTAGAAAAATATATAAATAAGAAAAATGTTTAAATAATTTTTTATTATGAATTATTTTCTATTTAGATATAATTATTAATTGATTAACATTTCATAAAATATTTTAACAATATTTATTTCTTTATTCGAGATATAAAATATAAATTAAAAACAATCTTACTAAATATATCGGCATACACATTTGTGAATATGTTATTTATTTTAGAAACTAATAATTCAGATATCGTAGACTCTCTGCATTGCGCTTGAACCTTGCATTCTCTGAAAAAATATATTCCTGGAAACTAACGAATTTCAAATCGAACCCACTCGTTCGACCATCGTGCCGTCGTGCAAATAGAATTACAAATACTTTTTCGTAAAAAGCGAATCCATAAAAAGCAACAAGCACGCACAGGCGCGGAGCAAAAAATGTATAAAACCGCTCTTGGCTCGACTTATCGATAACCGATTTGCATTCGCGTGGCGCGGTTGAGCGAGCCATAGAAAGTATAAGCGGAAGAAGATGATCGCACCGGAATGCATAAGCTTTTTCAGCCTACTAACCCGTACGGCGACCGTACGGCGACTCTTACCGACGGAGCATCCTCAGCGGGTAAATGGTTTCCATACGCGCAAGCGCCTTCTCGATCGTATTAACATTTTTCTATACGTCCTTCTAGGCTGTATAGACATTCTATACGTCCTTTTAGGCTGTATATGTGCCAGGAGAAAAAAAAGTTAACAGCGCCACTGCTATGTATTTGTCGCTTCATATAGCCTAGCATGTGAGTCTTCATCGAGACTTACATTTTTGGAACGCGTAATACGACTTATGTATGTTGAGCGAAGGAGAGAGAACGAGATAGCGATAAAAGCGCGCGCACCATTGCACCCACGTGACCACCCTATCTCCGTCTCGCTCTCTCCTTCTCTCAATATACATTCAAGCGACCACGGGGGCTCTGGCTTTTCTTCTGTTTTCTTTGTGTAGATTTCTTTGCATCGTTGTGCCGGTAACGTACTTTCTTAAAGTGTGATAAGAAGAATAAAAATGGACGATTTATTAAATAATGAAAATAGGACGAGTGATAGTGACAGTGATGAAGAATGTAAACGTGAATTAAATAAACTAGTAGAAAAAGCCAAGTGTAATATAATCCCGCAAAATTCAAAAAGGTTATATGAAATACAGTATGAAAAGTTTCAAAACTGGTGTTTGCAAATGAAAATAAAGAAAATAGATGAAAAAATCGTATTAGCGTATTTTGAAAAATTGTCTCAAAATTATAAAGCGACAACTTTATGGGCAACGTACACTAAGTTGAAATCAATGCTCATATTTAAACAAAATATCGACATTAGTAAATACATGGAGGTGCAATATTTTCTAAAAACAAAGACAAAACATGACATCGTACAAAAGTCAAAAGTATTTACAAAAGATGAAATCAGTAAATTTATTATCGATGCATCAGATGATGAGTTTCTTTTACATAAGGTAAGTCAAAGTAAAAAAATGCTATTTTTTAAATACAAGGTATCATTAAACAAGAATCTACTATACTAAAAACTTATTTTTCGACTTATTTACATGAACAGGTAGTTTTACTTATTGGGTTATATGGCTGTCTACGTAAAATAGAGTTGTTAAATATAAAAATAGATGATATAAAACGTCAAGGGTCGCTTTACTATATCTCAATACCTGTTACAAAAACAGGTGTCAGCAAATCGTTTGTAACATGTGAAAGTGCTTTTCCTATTATTGAAAAATACATAAAGCTACGTCCTGAAGGCATGAAGCGATTTTTTCTTCAGTATAAAAACAAAAAATGTACACGCCAGGTAAAATATATTTCCATTTCAATTTATTTATGAAAAACAAAACTAAATTAATAAATAACATAATTAACGTTTATAGAATGTGGGAAAAGGAAAAATTGGCATTATTCCGCAAGAAATAGCTAAATTTCTCAATCTTCCTGAAGCTGAAAAATACACAGGACATGCCTTTAGACGAACTTCGGCTACTTTAATCGCTGACAAAGGAGTAGATATATTGACACTGAAAAGACATGGAGCATGGAAAAGTAGTACTGTAGCTGAAAGCTACATAAATGAATCAATGCAAAATAAGAAGGATATAAGTAATTTAATTTCAACGGCTATCCAAATAAATAATAAACAAGTTTTTTCTGCAAAAAGAAATGCTTTTTCAAACATAGGTGTTAATGCAATAAATTCTATGCAAGAATTGCATTGTGCTGGTCCATCTACTTCTAAACAAAGCACGATTCTAACACAAATAGAAGTGGATGAGATAAAAAACATTACACAAGACGAATTAGAAGAAGTTATAGAAACTGATTTTTATTCAAATAAAAAACTTAAAAGAAGAAAGTCAAAGATTAACGATAATTTAATCGATGGCTTAGAAAATATTAGCCAGGAAGAGTTAGAAGAAGTAGTAAAGACTGAATTTTCTTTACCAAAGAAAAAAATGGAAAAAAACAAAAAGCAATTTAATAGCAATATTGAAAATATTGCCCAAGAAAAAATTTTATCTACTGACTTTTTAAGTAATATAAGCAAGAAAGAAAAACCAATTTATATTTTTACAAATTGCAATTTAACTATTAATAATAAGTGATTTAAAGGTGACAATTTTTTAGTTTATAATTTTGTTTGTGATTTAGATAAATAATTAAAAAGTTTCTATTTTTTCATGTTAACGACTAAAATTCATTGATTATATATGTGTTCAACAAATATAGTATTGTTATGTTAAAAATAATATAAGAAAGTATTTATATTAATTATAATAGTATTAATATTATTTATAAGTCTTAAAATCTTATAAAAAAAAATTTTGTTAAGAATGTTATTTTATATAAATGGTTAATAAATATATTCAAGAAATTTATATTTTTTAATAAATAATAATTGTTTAAGAATTAATTTTGTTTTTAAATATAAATCCATCTACTATTTTTTTTAATTTCATAATTTATATTTATATTTACATTATGTTGTCTATCACTTTCTGACACTACATGTACATGCACGCGTGTGTGTACAAAATGCGCATGCGCTAGCAGACGGTATCTGTAGTTTACGAACTGTCAGTACGGGTTCGAAATTGCATTATATTGATATGCAACAAAATAAAATTAATTATTTTGTTTACTAAGTAAGAGTTTTCGTACGGGTTACAAGGCTGAAAAATTTTTTAAGCACCATGAGTGAACCTCGCGTCATTAAAGCTTTCGGCTCATATTTTGTGGATGGATAGAGGCGCCTTAGTCGCTCGCTGCGCTCGCGACTGCGGCCCTACTATCCATCCACAACATATTTTGCCTCAAGCTGTAATGACGCGAGGCTCGCACAAGGTACATAAATAACTAATACGTCTTATCGAACGAGATTCGTGCGCTTTTTAAATGATGCACGAAAGTACGTTACTAAGGTTGTAATAACAGGAGTAACTCTGGCAAGCTAAACTTTCGTAGAGATCTTTTGCATGCTCTATTTGGGATGATTTTTTTTTCAAGATAAACTCCTCGAGATTGAGCAATAATTTTACTGTACGAAAGAGATTAAATCGTATCTTTGGTTCAAGATAATTTATGAGGGAAATGTTTGACGACCCACATTTGTGCATAAAAAATCAAAACTGATTTCGAAATACGGCTGGTGTATTTGTAATTTAAAAAGTAAGAGAAATTTTTTATAAAATCTTGCTTAAATAGTATTATTTAAAAATTTTAATACGTACTAAAACAATTAGAAATTAAGTATTAAAAAAGCAGAAACTTTGTGCAGAAATTATGAACCAATGAAATTTCAGAAGCACAAAATTATTTTCACTTTTTTCCACTGAACTTTTTTTTATTTCATAAAACAGAAGGATTATAATATCTAGCTTTTCAGATTATTTCTCTTTACCTTTCTCTCTCACAAAAAATTGAGAAAAAAAAAAAAAAAAAATTGGAGGTATACATATAAAGGTGCAAGTTTTAGCTTCTCCGGGATAGAGTCCGTTAAAACTGTCGAAATATTTTACGCGTTGAACAAAGTTCGCACTTGAGCCTCGAATCCTCTTTACAATTGGGCTAAAATTTCACGAAAAACAAGAGAGAAATGAGAAAAAAAAAAAAAAAATACGCACGCCCACGCATACGCATGTGCACACGCGCACAAATAAGTACAATAAAAATGTTCGTAGCCGGTATTGCTGCCGCTGTAGAATATTAAACGGACTCGAAACAAGTGGAGAGTAATCCAACAAATGACTGGCAGACGCATCAATTTCACGGCCATTTTTCGCTTCGAATCAACTTTCGAGTTGATGAAAACGAGGACCATGGCGTAACGTAAAAGCTTGGATAGGTACATATTGAAAGTACAATAAAAAGCTATACGGCACGCATCGAACACCAACGCGAAGAAACAAATTTTGCGGGCGAAAGCGCCGAACGATGAGCGAAATAAAAAAGTATCAAGTCACGGGTCAAAGAGCGCGGTATTAAATTTCATATTATGTCGCGCGCGCGTGCCCGAGAGAAAGAGAGAGAGAGAGCGTGCTTTATTTTGTTCGAGCACGAAGAATGAATTGTTAGAGAGTGCGAGATTTGCGAATACCATGTGATCAAACATTAGCTCGCACTCGAAATCTCATGGCGAACGTTGCGCGAGTTTATTTTATTTTCTGTACAAAGAGTAGTTAATTATTTGATTCGGAAAATCTAGTTTTACTAAATTGTAAGAGAAATATTTGGATTTTTGCATTCGTGTTATAAAAATTATAAACTTTTCATAAGTAAAAAATAAATTTGAAAGTGTAATTTTTGAATAAAGTGATTGAACTCACGAAAAACTTGACCATTAGAACTATTAGTAAACAGATTGCGACTTATTTTATATGATTTTATGTCTAGATCTAAAAGTTTAAAACTTCCACCGATGGTAAGCAGCGCAATTGGCAGCCCACCTGGCGTTGGAATCCCCATTTTTTGCATTTTTTAATTTTATTTTTAGATAAATTATAAATATATCTCATCAAATTAGGATTTTTTATGAAAAACTAGAAAATTTTTAAACAATAAATTTAAAAAAAAAAAAAATTTCCAAGGTAGTAGTAAAATCCCTGTCTAGATGGACAATTAATTTTTAACTAACACATGCACGATGTTTTCGTAACACAAAAATATTTTTATTAAATCTTTATAAAATATGGAGAATATGCACTAAAATAATATCGAAATGCTCGAATTTAACAATAGTAACAAATGAATATCGACGGCCACGTATTTATTTATTTATTTATTTATTTACTTATTTATTTATTTATTTATTTATTTATTTATTTATTTACACATAGTTTTCGCTATTGCAAAATGGTTTTAAGATTAGATTTTATAATATTTCATAACAAATTTATTCTTTTATTATAACTCACTAATAAAAATTAGCTTGATATTAAAAATTATGCCAACTATGTATGATTTATAAGCCAAGAAATATTTAGAATTAAATATGTATGTTGTGGCGAGATAGAAATTAGATTTCTGGTAAATGTAAGATTGTTCCACAATAAAATCATTTGTTTCTCATAAACACAGCGCTACAATGTTCTACGGTTCACCCGAACAGAAAAGGCAGCATTTATTTAAAAAAATGGTCCTTACGAAGCCGTTTCTTCAGGGCCGAAACATAATTGATAATTAGAAAATTTTCTTATTTTAAATGTGATAAAATTTTTTATTTAGTGTTGTAAAATATTAAATACTATAAAACTTTTATTAATAATAATATTTAATAATTAAATAAACAATTATATCTACTACACTTTACAATGCCAGAACTTTCATAAGATATTAATTTAGATAATAATTAATTTTTTAATACATAGTATGTTGTTTATCATATTAAAACATTTCTTTGCATTAATTTTTTGTATCATTATAAAATCTAAAATGAGCAAACAAATCGAGTATATTCAATAGTAATTAATGTAGAGTTCGTAGACATCGTTCAAAGAAAAATCGTCCAAAGAAAAAAATAGAAAAAACAATTTCGAAAGACTATATCTGATAAAGAAATAAATTATGAGTTAGATAACATTTAGTTGAAAAGTAAAACTGTCAATAATGATGCACATAATATTATCAATATTTATACACAACTACCTTATATTGATAAAAGGAAAGTGTTTACATAGTAAAGAACGACAATGACAATCTTAATAAATCATGTTATGCAGATAATGAAAGTAGAAGTGACAGTGAACATTGGGATGATGATTGTGATTGTATTATTTTTCAACAAAGTTCAGATGACAGCAAGCAAATAAGTAAAAAGTTTTATATTTCATTGTGATAATTTTGAACCAATTACTTATATTTTTCCTTTACAGACCCTTTTCAGGTATATATACAAAATCTTTTAATATTTCTCTGGCGCCTGTACAAGATCTTTTTTTTACCTATTTTTAGTTTTCTATTCGGCTATTTTCGTGTAAGTTTTTTCAGTATTACTTGTTAAAGGTAGCAGATTAAACAGTCGCCTACAGCCATACCACGCTTATCGCACTGGTTCTCATAGAGTCGGCTTCGAACCTCGGTAAGAGAAACATCTATAGCCGAATGCTAGTATTATATTAGTGAAATATTGAATTTTAAATTCGTGAAAAAGCCAGTTTGCAATAGTGTAGCTATTCTTTTCTTCTAAAATTCTTACGCAGTGCTGCGCAAACATAAAACAGTCAGCGGCAAATAGTAAAAATGGCAGAAAAACCGCCATAGAAGCTAATGCAAACGACAGTGCACAAAAACCGAATACATATAAACGAAGTAGCGAAACAGAAGATAGTGAAATAAATAAATCACCAACAAATATGTCGGTGAATGGAAAAAAGCACAGAAAAAAACAAAGGCTCAATCCATCGCCTAATTAAATACATAGAACAAAAAATACTGAATCACCCAAGTCCGCAAATAAAAGCTTGTCTACCGAAAATATTGGTAATAACAAGGACAACGGTAATGATAAGGAAGCGAATCTTCAAGCGACCGAATTATTTATTGAAGAAACAGTAAGTAAATTAAATACCTTACTGCAAGAAATAAGAAATAAAAATAATAATTTAAGAAATAAAGGGAATAACGGCTCTACGAAAGAAATAGAAGATTTTACAATACACACGTCAGCACACACAGCGACTACAGTTAATAACGTAAACATCGAAGGTAGAATGGCAACAACCTCTAACGTTTCATCAATACGAAAGGATACACCAAATTCAAACCCAGATTATACCGGTAAAAATATTAAACCTCCACCTATTTATATAACTTACCAAAATCCGAAAGATACAGTAAAATTATTAACGTCTATTTTAAAAATTGATAACTTTTATATTAAACGACTTAATAATAACAAACACAGTGTATATTTAAAAAATATTAACGATTATAATAAAACTAAAAATTTATTCAAAACTGCAAATACTCCGTATTACACATACACACCAAAAACCGAAAAACCGCACACATACTTAATTAAAGGTATAAATAGTAGCTATTCCGAACAAGAAATATTAACAGAATTAAAGAATTTGGTAATAGACGAGATCGAATTTATTAAAGTTTCCAGGTTTTCTACAAAAAAATCGGTAGCTAACAATATATTATTACCTATATTTATAGTACAATTGTCTCCTAACAGCAACATTAACAAACTACTGAATATTAAATATCTAAGTTATTACTCGATTAAATGGGAAAAAATAAGAAAAACAGAAATTTCTCAATGCCAAAATTGCCAATTAATCGGACACAGCGCAAAATCGGAAAGCGCAAAATTGTAACATGAATTATCGTTGTGTTAAATGCGAAAAACCGCACGGGCCAGGCGAGTGTAAATTAAATAAAAATGTAACAGTAGAAAAAAACAAAATATATTGTGTAAACTGTAAAAGCTACGGTCACCCGGCATCTTACAAAGGTTGCCCTAAACTACTTGATATAAAAAAAAAAATATTAGAAAAAATAAAAGTATCAAAAGAAAATAAAGATAACAAAATCATGCGTATATGTAAAAAATATACACCCGAAATTCAATATTCTGATATTGTGAAAAACAATTTTAGCCAAAAGCACATAACAACCCCTATACAAAAACCTAAAGAAAATACCAGTACAAGACCTATAACAGAGAAGCAAAATATGGAATCATTTTCAAATATAATTAATATAATAGAAAATTTTCAAACCACTATGTTACAAGCGATTGAAAATCAACAAAAACAGTTAGATGAAATCAGAAACACAATCAAAACAAACGAAGCAAGAGTAGACGCGATATTTACTACCATCAACAACTTACTCACATGATGAACAATACAAATTGAATCTCCCAGATAAATTCTATAAAAAATTAAAGATAAATCCTTGTAAATTATATCTTTTAACGTAAACTCAATAATAACAAACCAAAGAAGATGTAATCCACTAAAAATATTAAATAAAGATAAACCAGACATAGCAATTATTTCAGAAACTAAACTTAACAAAACACATAAAATAGAATTTAAAGACTATAAAATTATTAGACAGTGGCTTAACCAATAATAACATATGTGAAAATGTAACTGCGTCTTAGTTAATTTTTGTAAATATGTAAATAGTTAGCTCTTAAGAACTCCTAATTTTATTCCTCTCCCCTACTTCCCGTCCATACACCTCATTTAGAATAAGGAAAAAATTTATGTTAAAGAAGCACCCAGTTTTTTATACCACATTTTTCTGGATTGTATATTAATATGATAAATGATTGTATCTAGCTTGCTCATAGCTGTACAAAAAAAAAAAAAAAAAAGTTTGTAAACAATATTATTGTAAAAACCGCTTAACCGATAATTAAAGTGTATGACTGCGCGAGCCTTATTATTTGGCCTATTGACTTATAAAAAAAAATTATTTTATTGTAATTTTTCAATCCTTGTTTATTGCGGATTTAATCTCTGTAAACTGTATAATTGTGGATTCAATAAACATTTAAAAAAAAAAAAAAAAAAAGCACTGGTTCTCATAAGATCAGAAAAGCTCAGCAGTGTTGGGCGCGGTTAGTACTTGGATGGGTGACCGCTTGGGAACCCCGCGTGGCGTTGGTATCTCTCTTTTTTATATTTTTATTATATTAAAACAATAAATTGTTAATGTATCTTTTAAAATGAACATATTCCATGAAAAATTGAAAAATACTATAACAAAAATGTTTCTGTATTCTCTAATGGTAAATCTAGATGAATAATTGATTTTGTTTCAAAGCATACACTGCAATTCTTTTGTACTACATTCTGTAAGAGTTTCATTTTTTATTGCAATAAATTAACAGTCATTTTAATTCCATAAACTCGTTGCTTAAACTCCTACTTGACTATAATAGCCTTTGAGTAATCAGAGAAACAGAGTATCTATCCGAACATTATTCAGGAAACTTAAATCCACATCCACTAGTACACAACCATTATCCTTTCGATACATATGCTCAATAGCACAAATCCGGCCAAAGAATGGGACGGCAACTCGCATCGCGCGCTTTTGAATGCTCGTTTGCAAACTCGAGCTGCGTACGCGCGCGGTACACAATGACGGCATACGGTAATTGTTAATAAAATTTCGCGCGTGGACTTTCAGTACCAGGATACAACGAGCATTGGAGAGTCAAGAGATAACGAGCTCTACTGCTTTTGGCATGTGTCGTTGTGTTGATGTCGGTAAAGGTAACAGTTGCTCGCGTTAGTATTAGCAGCAATAATAGTTTGATCGTCGTTTTGTTGGGAAGCAAATGCCGAGAGTTGAGGATGAATGAAGTACGAATACGATTGACGCAGGTGATATGTCGTTACATTGGGTTTGATTGGATAACCGACAGCGATTGTTGTATTTTCAGTCGTTGAAGTATTGGTGTTGCGTTAGTAATAATGACCTCCGCATAATAGAATGCATACGATATACGAGCACAAAGTTTACAAGCACGTGAATTTCTTTGAAATTTCATGCTTTTATTTGGTTTTCAATGATTTTCGGATGATAAAATTGATGATCATGACAAATAAAAAACATTGGTTTTTAGTACAATTATTGCTTCGTACTAATAAATTAAATATTGACAGAAAAAGAAAATAACAGTGAATATTCAATGTATTATTCAATAATATAGAAAAATTTTTTTAAATTCTCTGAAAAGTATTCTACAGTCTACGAGAACATTCATTTATCTGTTAACCCATTCTTACCCGCTGTACCAATTTGGGAACATTTATTTATTGAGGTTAAAAAAAAAAAAAATATTGACACCAGTTGAAATGTGATTTCATTCTTGAGTAGTTAAATGTGCAGTGATTAAATACACAACACAAGGATTTAAATAATATGTTTTTTTTCTTTACTTATTTTCTTGTAAGAATAATAATCATTTAATATTCATTTAATAAAGAAATTTTCGAACAAGTCTTTGTAGCCTTTTCTTGGTCTTTAATGGGTTAATAAAACTAAATTAAGCATTTTTATTCGAAGTTTGATTACCAGAGCTTTTTTTTGCATAATGGTCAAATAGACTTGCTAATTTTAGAAGCTAGTATTTTAAGAATATATATTTAAATAATAATTTTGGTAATATTAGAGTACATATGGCTGAAGGAATTTTCAATAGCACAAATACACAGAGGAAATGAAACGGTAAATGTTATCAAACTAAAAGTAAACACACGGTTAGAATAACGATTCTGCTAAATCAACGAAAAGCTCGGCAACTTTTACTTACTGCTAGCAAACATTACCTTACAGTAAAAATAGTTCGAATTACTAACAAATTCTTTGTTGGTTTTACAAGATTAACATTCGGTTCGCAGTAACGATATTTTATTACGCTCTACAGCTTACACGTGGTTTAAAAACAGTTTTTTTTATTTCTATAAATATTTGTTATCGTAAAAAGTATCTTTTATTATTTATATTTATAATTTTCAAAAAATACTTATTTTGATTAACACGTTGATTGCCACAATAGGCAATTTTCAGAAATATGGCCTAAAATGACAATTTGATTTAATCACATTATATTATTAAACACAGGACGAGATAACTCGTAGTTGGCGTCCTAGAATAGAACGCAATCTACGAGTTATCTCGTAGTTGGCAGTCAACGTGTGAAGCAAGTATATTGAAATTGAACGTGTTGACATAAGAAAAAAAAATGATAACATTTTTTTTTATTGGAATGATGATACATACTTCAGATAAGTTTAATAAAAAATAATGAATACCTTTTATACTTTAAAACAAACAAATTACTACTCTCATTATCAATAAAAATAATAAATTTAAACTATTATGAATAAAGTAAAAAAAAAATGCGAAGTTATATCAGAGAAAAAGGACATTTCAATAAATTGAATAAAAAAGCTGAACAAAATAATAAGTTAACAATATTAAATGCTATTATGACATTTATTTATTAGCATTCTTGTTTAAGAAAATTGAAATACTAGATGAAAAAAATAAAATAATTTATTTTAAGATACTTCTTTAATTTATTTATAAAATTGCGTCAATAATTAATATTATTTGTCGAATCCAATAAATGGTATGCGTTATAGATTCATCCTATAAATACATTAGCCATTACAGGGGCACTCCGTAACTAACTATGATTACTAATCAAGTTGTTACAGCATTAAGTATACTACATAAAGTAATAGGCTTCAATTTACAGCGCATAATATGAAAAATTATCTATTTAAAAATACTGCAACGTTTTTTTTTTCACACAAGATGAAAAAATTGAAAGTGGAATCATTACACCGCATGAAGAATAAAAAAATTTGGCTTCGGTTGGAAACTCCGCGTAGCATTAGATAGTGTTTTGCTTTTTTGTATTTTTTTTTATTTAAATATAAATTATTAATCGAAAATCTTAAAATTAAACATTTTCCATAAAAAATTGAAAAATACAATAACAAAAAACATTTATGTATTCTCTAGTGGTAACAAGTGAACCAGGACGAATAATAATTTATTTTTTTTAAATGCACAAAAATTTTTCGCAACCTTAAAATAGTTTCTTAAAAAAGCGTTGCATAATATTTCATTCAGTTATTTATTATACATTATCTATAATTAAACTGGCATTTAAAATTAAATTCATTTGATTATAAAGAAATACTTTGATTTTCTCCAAAAATAATTAAATATTTAAACATGTTATGGTCCAGATAAAGACCAAATGTCTGATAGACGTAACGATTTGTCACAATAGAATCATCTATTTCTGGCTTAACCTTGCGCAAATATTTTCGTATGTATTAAGTTCTACTCAAGAGATAAGTTACTCTCTGAAATGAGAAAAAAAATTACAAAACAATGTAGAAATAAGTATTGATGTCGCCCACGGCCATACCACGCTGATTTCACTGGTTCTCGTCGTCATTCGGCTTCGTTCCTCGGTAAGAGTAACACCTATAGCCGAAAGCTAGTATTACCTGTGTGAAATATTTACTTTTGATTTATGAAAAGAATCAATCCGCAAAAGTGTAGTGTTTCTTTTCTGTCTAATTTTCAACTTAGTGTCGTGTCAATATAAATCAGTCGGCTGCGAATAGTAAAAATGGCAAAAAACCGCCATAGATATTAATACAAACGACATCGCACAAGAAATAAACACGAATAAACGAAAAAGTAAAACCGAAGATAAATAAACAAATCACCAATAAATATGTCGGTGAAGCAAAAAAAGCATCGTAAAAAACAAAGGTTAAATCCATCGCCTAATCTAATACCAAGAACAAAAAACACTGAATTACTTAAATCCACAAATAAAAGCTTACCTACCGAAAATATTGGTAATAACAAGGACAACGGTAATGATAAGGAAGCGAATCTTTAAGCGACCGAATCATTTATTAAAGAAACTATGGTTGAATTAAATACCTTACTGCAAAAAATAAAAAATAAAAATAATAATTTAAGAAATAAAATGAATAACGACCCCAGAAAAGAAAATGAAGAAGTTACACTACACACGTTAGCACATACAGCATCTACAGCTAACAACATAAGCACCGAAGGTAGAATGTCAACAACGCTTAACGCTCCAACAAAAGGATACACCAAATTCAAACTCAGATTATACCGGTAAAAATATTAAACCTCCACCTATTTATGTAACTTATCAAAATCCGAAAGATACGGAAAATTATTCATGTCTATTTAAAAAATTAAAAACTTTTATATAAAACGACTAAGTAATAACAAACAGTGTATATTTACAAAATACTAACCATTATAATAATACTAAAAATTTATTAAAATCTGCGAATGCACCGTATTATACATACACACCAAAAACCGAAAAACCGCACACATACTTAATTAAAGGTATAGATAGTAGCTATTCCGAACAAGAAATTTTATCAGAATTAAATACTTTAAAAATCGACGAGATCGAAATTATGAAAGTTTCCAGGTTTTCTACAAAAAAATCGGTAGCTAACAACATACTATTACCTATTTTTATGGTACAACTGTCTCCCAACAGCAACATTAATAAATTACTAAATATTAAATATTTAAATTATTATTCTATTAAATGGGAAAAAATAAGAAAAATGGAAATTACACAATGCCGAAATTGCCAACTAATCGGCCATACAGCGCAAAATTGTAATATGAACTATCGTTGTGTTAAATGCGAAAACCCGCACGGGCCAGGCGAGTGTGAATTTAATAAAAATGTGTCAGTAGAAAAAAACCAAATATACTGTGTTAACTGTAAAAGCTACGGTCATCAGGCATCTTACAAAGGTTGCCCTAAACTACTTGACATAAAGAAAACAATTTTAGAAAAAATAAAATTATCAAAAGAAAATAAAGAAAACAAAATCACGCGTCTAAGTAAAAAATATATACCCGAAATTCAATTTGCTGACATTGTGGAAGGCAACTTTAACCAAAAGCACATAACAACACCTATACAAAAACCTAAAGAAAATACCAGTACAAGACTTATAACAGAGAGGCAAAATATGAAATCATTTTCAAATATAATTAATATAATAGAAAATTTTAAAACCACTATGTTACAAGCGATTGAAAATCAACAAAAACAGTTAGATGAAATCAGAAACACAATCAAAACAAACGAAGCAAGAGTAGACGTGATATTTACTACCATCAACAATTTACTTACATGATGGATAATATAAACAGAATCTCCCAGATAAATTCTATAAAAAATTAAAGATAAGTCCTTGAAAATTATATCTATTAACGTAAACTCTATAATAACAAACCAAAGAAAATGTAATCACCTAAAATTATTAAATAAAGAAAAACCAGATATAGCAATTATTTCAGAAACTAAACTTAACAAAACACAAAATAGAATTTAAAGATTATAAAATTATTAGACAAAATAGATTAAACTCATCTCAAGGTGGAGGAACTGTAATTTTAATAAAAAACCACCTAAAACATAACATAATAGTTAATAGTATCATACCAAAATTTTAAATTCTGGAAACCACAATTACAAAAATTATGATTAACAACGCAGAAAATCTATACATAATTTCAGTCTACGCCACATGCGGGAATAAAAAGGAATTCAATAAGGAATTCGAAAAATTATTTCAAATAATCAATCTTGAGAAACTTGAAAATTTTTATATCATTTCAGGAGATTTTAACGCTAAACACAAGAGTTGGCAAAATATTAAAAATAATACAAGAGGAAAATTCATAAGAAATTGGATTGACAATAATAATCTAATCTATAGAACTAAATTATACAGCTCCGACCTGCAATCCCTTCTTAGATTTACGCTTAGTTAATGCGAGATTAAATATTTGTAATTCTAAAGCAAACGACACTGCTGAAACAATTAGTTATGACAGCGATCATAATGCTTTAATTATAATTATTAGTAAAAATGTAAAAGAAAAAAAACTTAACTCGAAATATAAGAAAATAACGTTCAATTTAACTACAGCAATACCAGTTGGAATATATTTAAAAAAAAATTAGGAAAAAACTGCAATCTCAAGCTATGTATTAATATAAACATGAGTAATGATCAAATCGACGATTTCATTAATATAGTCGACAAACAAATTCTAAACACCATATACGAAGTAGTTCCTAGATTGTATAAAAAGAATCCATGCGTGTCTTATTTAAATGATGAAATTCGGAAAATACAAAAAGAAAAAAGTTGTATACTATCCCAAATAAATCGGATTCGCGGCAATTTCTCTAATGACAAAAATGTAATACACGAATTTTATAACTATCTATTATATCAAATAAAAATTCGACTTAAGATTTAATTTTCAATTTCAATAAATAAATTCTGGTAAAACAAAATAAAAAAATTTCCGTCAAAGACCCAAAGAACATGTTTCCCCAAATAAATAAAATTTTTCGAAAAAAAGATGCAGTAGACATTCCTTATCTAAAAATACCTGAAAGTGACTTTGCCTTACTTGAAGAGGCAAATATGAAGACCGATTGCAAAAACAATGATGGCAATTTTATTATTTCATATACTATAGAAAAACTAGATATAATAGGCACATATTTTTCAAAAGTTCACATGCAAAACGATCATATGGGCTGAGAACAATTAAGCGGGATAATTGCAGAAAAAATTTCTCGACTGAGGCAAGAAATGTAAAACGACACAGAAGAAAATATTACTATTTGTACATTCACTAATGAAAATACATCTGATAAATCTAAACAACTAAAACAAAATGAATTGTATTTTACTCATTTCGAAGAGATAAGCAAAACTTTTTTAAAATTAAATAATAAAAAATATTCGAGTTTCGACGAAATACCTAACATTGTATTAAAACATTTGCCCGAAAAAATTAAATGGTATTATACAGTCATTTTTAACAACGCTTTAAATAATATGTATTATCCAAAAAAATGGAAAAAAGCTAAAGTTATAGCAATTCCAAAAAAAAATAAAGATAGCTCACTACCATCTAATTTGCGACCCACAAGTCTACTACCGAATATTAGTAAAGTATTCGGAATATTTATAAATAAGTCACTAGCTTACTTTTTTTCGAAAAACAATATAATTCCAGAAAATCAATACGGATTTAGATTTAAACACTCGACAATCCACGATATTAACAAACTAACTGCAGATATTTGTTAGTCTCTAAATGCAAATAAACGTGTGGGTGCATGTCTAATAGACCTTGAAAAAGCATTTGACAGGGTTTGGACCAAAGGCCTTATGTACAAATGTTAAAGAAAAAATTTCCAACATACCTAACAAAAATGGTCTGGAATATGAAAACAAATAAATCATTTTTTATTGCAGAAAATTCAGCTAAGTCTAGTAAAAAATTTTACGTTAAAAATGGATTACAGCAAGGAACCGTCAATTCACCAATTTTATTTACCATTTATAACAGCGATATTCTCAATTTATTTGACTTGAATTCTCAACATAAATATTCTATAGCCTTCGCAGATGATCTTATAATCTATATCACAGGCAACAAAACAAAAACAATACAAAACGAATTACAAGATCTCTTTCAAAAAATAGTCAATTACTACAGCTCTTGGAAATTAAAAATCAACGTGGAAAAATGCGAAACTATAATTTTTAGACCTAAACTAAGTGATTTGAGTAAAAATGAAAGAAAACACTGTAAAAACTTTACTATTAAAGAAAAAACCAATGAAAGAAAAATTATTCCCCACAAAGATTTCGTGAAATACCTCGGCGTTAACCTCGACGAAAAATTAAACTTTAACAAACATATTAACATTCAACTATCTAAAGCAAACAAGGCTTTTTGGACAATAAAGAGATTATTCTATTCAAAACAGCTTAATGCCAGAGTAAAAATTTTATGCTATCAGTCGCTAGTTAGACCTATTCTTACTCACGGCTGTCCCATATGGTACAACGTGTCAGCGTCTCAAATGGAAAAATTTCGAATTTTCGAAAGAAAATGCCTAAGAGCATGCCTAAGTTTGTACAGATCGAAAGAAAGCAACTATAAAAAATATATAAGTAACCAACGTATTTATAATTTAGCAAAAACTCATCGAATTGATTGCCACATATCAAAACTATGTAGAAATTATTATGCTCAAATACCTTTTATAAAAGAAAATAGTCTAATTTATAGTAGTTTGTATCCAAATAGTAAAAATCATGCACGTTCGCTAGAAACAGGATTCATCCTCCTAGACGCATTCACATTCCTTAATTATAACTATTTGCAAGATACCAATAACGTACCGATAATCTATTATGTAAATAGATATAAATTGAATAAAAAAATTAATCACCTTCCTAATTTAAACTCTTGTAGATGAACACCGAAAAAATATAAAAAAATATTTGTGGCTTAACCAATAATAAAAAAAAATGTAAAAATGTAATAGCGTCTTAGTCAATCTTTGTAAATATGTAAATAGTTTAGCTCTTAAGTACTCCTAATTACATTCCTTTTCCCTACTTCCCGTTTATCCACCTCATTTAGAATAAGAAACAAAATCTGCGTTAAAGAATCACCCAGTTTTTTTTCTACATACTCCTATTTTTTCTGGATTGTATTTTCATATAATAAGTTATTGTATGTAGCTTGCTTATAGCTGTACATAAAATACGTTTTTGTAAACAATATCGTATTAAAAATCACTCAACTGATAATAAATTGTATGACTGCGCGAGCCTTATTATTCGGCCTAATGTCTTATGAAAAAATTCTTATATTGTAATTTTCAATCCTTGTTTATTGCGGATTTAAGCACCTGTAAATTGTATAATTTTGGAGTCAATAAAAATTATAAAAAAAAAAAAAAAAAAAGTACTGGTTCTTGTCCGATCACCAAAGTTAAGCAGCGTTGGGCGCAGACAGTACTTGGATTGGGTGACCGCTAGGGAACTCCGTCTGGCATTGGACAGTTTTCCTTTTTTGTATTTTAATTTATTTATTAATCAATTAAATTTCGATTTACTAAATTAAATTTTAATTTCTTTTTATAAAATAAGGTAGTACTATACAAGTAAATCATCAAATGATTTTCTTTTTTCAGTACTAATAAGCGAACTTATTTAGCCAAACAATTATTTTTATTATCAGAGATACAAAGATATTCTTGTAACGGAGTAAATAATATTATTTATTTTTACAAAATCTAATTTGTACAAGTGCGAATATTATTTATTGAATTAATAGATAATGATAAATCAAAATATCATCTATTATATGAATTTTTTCCGATATTCTAACAATTTTGACATGGAGATTATTTATTACTTTGAAAATTAATTTTTATAAATGTAGATCTAGCCAAGTAAAAATTTTACTCATTGAAGGAGATAATTAGGAATTAAACTAATTTCGCTTTCAATGTACAAATTAAAACTAATATCTGCAATTTTTTAATAATTGATTGCTTTTATAATAGCTAAAATTCATAATCGCGTATGCATATAAACAATAATATCATCCTTCGAATCTATAATTTGCTTTTCGCTAAATTAAAATTAAGAATGAATTACATATTAATTTTACAATAAAATTCGCTGAATTCATTCAATAAAGATGGAAAATAGTTTAAGAGAAAAGAAAAGTGTAACATGTTTTTCCTCGTCTAATACTGATATATTGTGGCTATTGCAATCAGAAAACTACGTCGATATAAACGACTTCTATGAAATCTAATTTCAGAATATATAATCTCTTTAACATAATTTTAATATGTTCACATATCTGACTAATGTTTAATATTCTTTATAACTGTTTATCAAAAAATGTCAAAATAGATGTAATAGTTAAAGATAATTAATTTATTTTTGAAATTCGGAGTGTAATTGTGAAAATAATTATTAAAATTTTGATTTCATCGTGTGAGGATTTATCATATTTAAAATGTATTAGATTTACGTCTTTCAGGCCAATTAAATACTTAATTATTTATCGTGGAAAAATAAAAACTAAAAATGTTCATCTAAATTGAAAATCAAAAAAAAAATAAATAAATTAACCAAGTCCATTTGTATTAAAGTGTATAAAAACACATAATTCGCGTCGCATTATCCCTTTAAAATCTCAATCAAGCGGTCTCTCCGCAAAGTATAATAAACACTCCGCGCTTTGGAAGCCCGAGTGTGTAAATGTAGAGACACAAATTAAAATGTGTGCATCACAACTTCAAACGCTGTATCTAAA
>OX465096.1:58891313-58950221 GCA_949987625.1 Chalcis sispes | reverse complement strand
TTGTTCGGGTTTTGTTACGTAATGCGATTGGAGATATACGATAGTTGTTGGGTGAACACAAAATTAAGGTGAACGAGAGAGGTGTGAAAATGCTATCGAGGGTTGGATTATTTATTTATTTTGCTTAGAAGTAAGCGAGGTCAAACGGGTTAATCAATAAGCTTGACAAACCTTGGTCGATAAGTTTTCTTCAAGTTCCTTACAAAATATTCCATTATTATGACCTTTATTTTTATTATCAATTTAAGATATACGTAATGAATTTAATATAAATTATTTAATTTGCTATCTATTTTATAATAAAAAAAAAATTTAATCTTTCAAAAGACCAATGAAAAACAGTGAAAAACAAATTAACGCTAACATTTCCAACAAACGTCGACTCGATTTTCCATACGCATATATCGTATCCATATCCATAAATCGAGCTTTAAAATTTTCGAGTTGATTTTCGCATCGATCGACCGCGCCATTGCTGGTTATACCGAGCGGCGGAAAATGAGCGGGTTGATTGTTTGCGCACGTGTTCGATTTGCGTTGTTGTCTGGTTGCCCTCTCTGTTGCTCGCTTCGCTTCGCGGCCTCTTTGCGGTCGCGGGAGAGCCGCAATGAAAAAAAAAAAAAAAAAAAAAAAAAAAAAAAAAAAAAGAAAATTAGCAGATAAAAGAGTACGAGAGAAAAAGAGAAAGAGAGAGAGAGAGGGAAAGTTAAGTCCTCTTTCCCATCGGCACAAAATGAGCGCGCGTGCGAACCCGCGGCTGTGTTTATTCAATGGTCGCGAGCGGGTAAACGCGTACTCGCGCGTAATTCGCTTGATTTTTGGTTATTAGTTACGGAGCTCCGATTTCTGATGGCCATTCGTTTGGAAATACAAATGCGAATCGGTTAATTTTTTTCGGTGAATATAGGAAGAATGAATAGTTTTTTATGCTTTTATTAACTCGTGAAAATGGAAGAAAAGATAATGTTAATAAAATCAACGTTTATCATAAATATTGAAAAAAATTAAGCTTTCTTTCAGTCAAAGATCAGGAAATTTAAGTGTACCTCGAAAGCTTGCACCATTCTCGCTTGTTTCAATAATCGTGCGAACTAAACAATTTTTTTTCGCTGCATAAATAAAATATGTAACCGTGTATAAAGTAAACGATATATTAAAGAAATGTTTTTTTTTTTTTTTATACATATTTTTTTTTAATTGGAAACACTCCCGATGATGGCGACTATGCATCTCGCATTCAAATCTCGCATTTCCGTTAATGCAGCCTGCGCTAGGCGTAATTCAACAAAGTTAAGCTTTCCGAATCTGCTCATCATAATTTATTTATTAAATTAATTATTTAAAATACGCGAAAATTACTATTTTATCCGATATTAATTTTCGTTTCAAATAATTCTCTTTCCCGCTTATACATCTCCGATAATTAATGCAAAATCATTTTTAAAATAGTTCTTTCTCTCGCGAGCGCGCGCGCGTGTATGAGTATATATTTATATATACACACACACACGTTAAACTACGTTAATAATTAATTCCTCTCTTTCGAGCGTATCATCATTTATCTATTCGTCTCTCTTTCTTCCACTCGTTCATCGGTCACGTATTCGGCATAAGCGACTTATTTACGAGTTCGTGCCGAGTGCAAAAAACAAATTCGATCCTCGGCCATTATTCCTTAAATGCGAATAATTATTATTTAATAATGAATTAGCGGTTATATGAAAGCTACATGCTATAACAATCGAAAAAGAGAGAAAGATAGAGAACATTTTCATCGATATTTAAGAAAAAAATACGTTATTAAATGTTTAATTTGCATCTGTACTTTTAATACGCATCTCTTTACGTATTCTATTCTAAAAAAAAATTTCTTGATATTTTAAAACAAAGAGTTTAATAATTGTTATTATTTATTTTTTTAATGACTTTTTTCTTGATTGTATTCTTTAAGTTTTCGTAATGCCTTATCTAATCAACTCTCGTATAAAGTAGTATAAACAGCTATGTTTAACGAGTATACATTAATTCCTTTTTGTCAATTAATGTAACAGATCATGAGTTTCATCTAATTGTGAATTATACGAAGCTAAGATTACATAAATAAATTTCAATATTTACACTCTTTTTATTACAAGTTCATACAGCCTTGAGGCCTTTTATATTTGTGTAGCATGTTACCTTCGTACGATTTCAAGGTAACAGATCTTTCACTATTCTTACTAAACCTTGATTGATTTTTTTATGCTAATTAGATTATTCGTTCAAACGTTCTTATTATTTCTACACTTTTATTTGAATAAATGCATTATAAATTTTATAATATTTATACACAACTTTATAATCTTTTTCGATCAAGAAATGATTCATTCTTAGTTTCCAATTAAAAATTTGTAAAACGTAGGAAGAACAATTCGAGTACTCTTCTTTAACCTTTAAGAATTCTTCCGCTTCTTCTTTTAAATTCAACAATTAATTCAAGTTAACCCTTAAATATTCTTTTTCCTTGAAAATTCGTTCTTCAGTCCAGTGGATGATTCAAAGTTTTTCCCCAAACGCTAAAGATTTACGTTCGGTTTATTATTAATACATGATAAAGTTTTGATTTAAAAGTACAACCAATAATTCTACGTTAATAGTCGAGTAAAAAATTAGCTCAGATATTCTCACATTTACGACAGGATTTTGTTTACCGGATTACAAAAGAAAAGAAAAAAAAAAAAAAAAAATCCAAACACAAACAGAACCCATAACAAAAACCGAAATGAACATCGTCATTAACCGTTATGCGCCATTTTACAGCAACGATGCGTAAACTTATTGAATTTCAATTTCAAACAGCAATGATAACCAGCAATACAGAACACATCGAGAGATACGTATAGTCTCACAAACGAGAGGATAATAATTACACTATCGTTTGAACATTCCAACATCGTAAAATTTCAAAGGGTATATATAATGTTTTTGAATCCAATTTTGGTGTTATTTAAAGAAAAAAAAAAAAAAAAAAAAAAAAAAAAAAATTAAATAATAAAAAAAAATTTTTTTTTCTGTTTTTTATAACATTTCCGCATCCGTAATCGCATGTAATCGACTATTTTCGCTGTCCCCGTTTCCTCTCCAGTTTTCCGAAAACAGCGGCAATTCACCCAAAGATCAAAGCGAGTCCCTTGGGCAATAATAACGTCTGTTGTCATCGTTACTTGAATGGCGCCCGCGCACGCACTCGATATTTTACAAATTTAATATGCAAAATTTCTCTTGATAATTTTAATAATTAATGCTCTGTATACTAACGATAATAATAATGATAACCGATGATAATGGTAATAATAATAATAATAATAATAATAATAATAATAATAATAATAATAATAATAATAATAATAACAATAACGATATTAATATTAATAATTAGGTTTGTACAGTAGCATATGTCCTGTACGCACAGAGAAAAGTGAAAAAGACAGAGAGAAAGAGAAAGAGAGAGAGAGAGAGAGACAGCACTGCATGCAATCGTATTAAATTCGCTTATAAGACCATTTGCGGAACTGAAAATATACTCGATCGGTATTGAAATTTAATGTGCAAGGCTGAATTTGGAAAAGCGCATAAATTTAACGTTGGATGAGAAACATATATATATATATATATATATGTGTATACGCGAACAATTATTATATATATAAACTCGTGTGTAAATGATGAACTTGCACGCGAGGCGTATATTATTATAATACAGGGATATCGGAAAATTAGAGAATAATTTTACAAGTTGTATAGGCCATAATTCGATGTGCCGTACGTTATAACTGTGCACGGATAGATCGATGAAAACAATAAACTGATTTATATTCTGGCGTGCGGAGAGAGAAGATATTGCAATGAAAATCTTTCCTGATAATATCAAATGAAATTGCGACTCTCGTCGAGCTCAATTTGTTTGAAAACGATCGGAATGTAGAATTTAATTTTATTAAAAATATTGTTGAGATATTTTAAGTAAATATTCGCATTAATCATAAATGAAAACAATTATTTTTCCATGATATGTGAAATAATTTTTTTTTCTTCTTTTTTTCTTTTTCTTTTTTCTTTTTCTTTTTTTTTTTTGTCAAATGAAAACAGTTTGATGGATAGAGAATAAACCGATTAATGTTTTATGCGTGAAATAATTAAAATTTATATACAAGGCTTTTACCGTTATAAAACGCCACAACGACGTTTATCAAATTCAGCTAATATCAAACCATTAAAAATTATATTTAAATTTAAAAAAACTTTCAAACAATGACGAGGTAATAAAAAAAAAAAAAAAAAAAAAAAAAAAAAAAGAAATAGAATAAAATAACTCGCGAGATATTCTTCCCTCTTGGCGACGAAATTCTCATACCAAAATGATACGTGTATTCTCCCAAACACTCGGGTGACATTAAAACCTAGTTAGTAAATTTTATATCCACCGGTTTCTACGTACGTATGACTCAAAATAGAAGACAAAAACAACGAAGAAAACAAAAGGAATTCCACGCGAAAATTTCAAAACTTTCATCCAACATAATTTCCCGCTGTATTTCTCGTCTCTCACTCTTTCTTTCCTTTTTTTTTTATTCCTTCTCTTGATTCTCTCCGCAGGTAACTCGTAAACGCACATACGGACACATACATACACACACGTACGCGTGCGTTCTTCCTTCTCCTTTATTTTTTTTCTTTTTTCTTTTCTTTTTTCTTTTTTCTTTTTTTACCCTACGTTTTCACTCCCTCGGTTTTCATCTGTTTTTCTCGTCAAAAAGTTGAGCGGAAACGCTCCTGTGCTGCAGAGCAGAGGCAGCGCACGCGGGGACGCAATGAGTGTCGCGTTACCTAAGAGAAAAAGTGAGCCAGCTAGCAAAAGAACAAGAGATAGATATACTATGGTACCAGCTCGATGGAAGAAATTATTGTCTGGCAAGTTGGCGAAACGTATGTACGCGTATACGCGACGTGCGTTTCGGTTGCACGCCAAGTTTATATATATATATATATATATATGTATACATACAAACATATATATGTATGTATGTATGTATGTATGTATGTATGTATGTATGTATGTATGTATGTATGTATGTATGTATGTATGTATGTATGTATGTATATGTATCCTATAGAGAACTCTGGGTATGACTAGAATTACTCAACGGATGGATCGTGTTCCCCATGCGTTGTTCTCGTTTCTTCTCGCTTTATCGCCAAAGAGAAAGTGAGAGGGAGGGAGATAGAGAGCTTTTCTTCGTTTTACGCTCGGTCTCTCTTACTTCTCCGCTCTCTCTCTATCTATCTCCCTCTCTCTTTCTCTCTGGTACACCGAGCGCACGAATTGGTTTCTAAAAAGGTCGCGCGCGTACCAGCGTGGTTTTTTCTTTCCTCATTTTTTATCCCTCGGCATCTAGGGTGCGCCGAGGCTTGATTTCTACCCGGCGCACAATGGAAAAAGTTTATACGAATACGTATAAGGCGCGTATACGTTTGTAGGAAAAAGAGGGAAAAATTTCGAGAGAGAGAGAGAGAGGAAGAGAGAAAGAAAGAGAAAGAAAGAAATAAGAGAAATACGAGAAAAACGCAATTTTTCACCGCGTAAATGTAAGTGCGCGGGCTGCTTTCATCCGTTTCAGCGTTCAAGCTACGCGGCGTCTCTGTATCGACGAATCGCGCAGTGGATGATTTACGATTGTTTTACGATTCCCGCGTTCTTTCGTGTACTCTGTCGTTGCATAGGCGAACGAGAGGCACACGGAGTTCAAGTACGCGCGTGGTGTACAGATGTGCAATTCGATGATTATCGGAAACGATTATTTTCGATTTCGCTGTTTGTGTGTGTGTGTGTTTATGTGGCTGTGTACGTGATTTGTAACCGTCGTTGGAATTTTTTTTCTCCTCTTCTTTTTTTTTTTTTTTTTTTTTTATTGCCGAGAGAGCTGGTAATTAAGGCGATGAAAAAAATGGCAGATTTTCATAAAAGCGTAAAATATTAATGCTATTTTTTTATTTTATCTTTTATTTATTTATTTATTTTTTTTTTTTGTATGCGAGGCAGTGAAGATGAATTGTTTACGGGGAACGAGAATTGTCACGAATGGATAATGCTCGAACGTGAATCAATATTTATAACGATGTGTGCGCACAGTACCGTCGAGTAAATCATTATCGCAATTAACTTTTTACATCCATGTTTTGATATATTATTTGTGTACAATTTATTTGTGAATATCGGCTGCTTGATTAATGAAATATTTATAAAATTAAATTGAATCGAACGATAATTTGTTAAAAACGTTGTATGAAAAATAGTAGCAATTTGAAGTATATTATATGTTGATTAAATCATTGTTTGTATTCGGAATTTTTAAAAAATCCACTAAGACATTTTAAAAACGTAAGCATCGACTTTGCGTACACTAAAAATAAACTTCCTATCAAATTAAACTTTTAGTTAAATTCGAATAACAGATCGACATTGAAAATTACGATTCACATTAAATCGTTTGCGCGAATCAATTCTCGTTCGTTTTAGGCGCAATGAACTCACAAAAGAAAAAGAAAATCAAACTAAAAAAAAAAAAAAAAAAAAAAAAAATACCATCAGAAAAAAGAAAGAAATACGAAATACATAGACGGCGCAGTTCAGAGCGTAAGATCGGATTTGTCTAGCTGATGAACTTTTCCATTAGCGTGCCCAGGGATCCCAGTTGCAGACATAGAGAGAGAGAGAGAGAGAGAGAGGGAGGGAGAGAGGGAGGGAGAGAGAGAAAGAGAGAGAGAGAGCAAGGGGGAAGCTTTCGATTGGCTGTGGTGTGGCTACATAGAAGAGGGAGCGAAAGAGAGAAAATCCGAACTGGTCTCTAAGACGCAAGTAACTAACTTGTCACCGCGAACTTTGCTGCAGTTGATACTACTTCGTAGATAGAAAAACCGTTTGGCTTTGAGATGGAGTGAGCACGTTTAGAAGCTTTGCATGAACTATTACGTCTTGAGCGCTATGGTGTGTATGTATCTTTGTGTGCGCGTATCGGAGATATTTCGTTTGGGTGATACGATTGGAGTTTCCGATCCTATATAAGTTTATTAAAATTTTTCGTTAAAAGTAAGTTTAAATTAATTTTTACGTTAATTTTTGCCTTATTATAATGCCTTCAATTAACGATGAAATTTACAGTTATTCATCATCGGGAACGAACTTTACTTTTTTCACAATAACCCAATAACTGTATCGACAAAAATTATCACCTCGCAAACAAAAAAAAAAAAAATTAAAAAAAAAGACCCAAAGCACACATATGCCCCCCTTCCCCCCCCCTCCGCCGCCGTCGTTGAAGGGCGCGCATCGTCGTCGTGGGCGGCACTCGCTCGTTTGCCCGCGCGACGTTGTAAATGTACGACCGTGTTAAAGGAGAAAGTTACACCGAGCACAATTGAAAGAGAGAAAGACATAGCGACTCACGGTACAGTAAGTGCAGGTAAATGGCTCTGTGTGAACTAATCGAATAGTAAGGCGCGAATCTCATTGGCGCTTGCATTAACCTCGCGGTGCCTTTGATCCCGCTGGAAACACGAAGAACGGACAAGGGGTAGAGGAGGGGGGAGTATTGCCTAACTCGGAATCCTCGGAAGAAGCGTATATCGATTGAGAAACCGATCTACGATGAAGATTTTCATTGGGGGATGATTCGACGAGATGTAAATTATCGTAGACGAATGTGTCTCTATAGATTTTGATGTTTGATGTGTGCTCTAAAAAATAAAATGTAAACAACCTCTTTTTATCAACATTTTTTTTCTTTTCTTGCAAATGTAACATCATATTGAATGCAGATGTTAATGTATTTCGTATTTGATTTTTAAAATATGAGATATATTTGTTGAGTTCGTCATTTCTACATCTTAAAATAATAGATGTTATATTATTTCCAAAGCGATTTTGAAAATAAAAAAAAAAAAAAAAAAAAAAAATTTCATTGGATTAAAAAATTTTAGTCATAATATAAATACTTTTTGATTATCAAAACATTTATAATCTACACTGTTTGAAAAGCATTTATACATTACTCTGTCAATACATGTTTATTATTTGTAAAATTTTTTAAATAAACAACATTCTTATCAAAATATTAAAGGAATGTAAAAAGATTTCATAAATAATAATTTTTTGCATATTATCGTCATCTTAATTACACACAATCGGACTGAATAATATCAGACCGCATAATTTTGGTTTAAATCTAATTTTGGCAGTGCGGAAAAGTTATTCTTTTCACAAAATCTTCCATCTGCTCTAAATTATGAATTCGAATATCCGAAGAACAGCGCATTTAGCTCGTTTGATTTATGGATATGGTAATGATAGAGTATAAACACGAATTGGTACAGGGTGTACCGTTTTTCACGTTTTATAGATGTTCTTTGTCCCGTTTTTTTTCGTTTGGTCGATTAAATCAATTCTCTATGCAATGATATGATTGAGACTTAGATTTTCGATGCAAAAAAATATCTGATGTATCTCGTATATCTACGTAAAAGTATAACGATAAAAGGATTTACGTATTAGATTAACTTAAGGTAAAATTTAAAATAAGTAAAAAAAAAAAAGTCTAGAAATAAAACAGTAAATGATTTTCTCACGTTAAATTACGTTAATTTTTAAACATTTTAAAAAATTTTACTTTATTATAATGCAGTAAACATTTTCTGTTAACTCTTGGAATACTTTGAATTATAATAATTTAGTCTTCATTTTAAAATATTTTTATACCATATAAATTGTGAAATATTTTAATTGTAGTTTTTTATTTGACAATACACATAGTTAAAAACTATGATTAAATTATAATTATAATGTTAATTAAATAATATAAAGATGAATAAATGATGGTAGTTGTGGGTATGTATATACAGCCTGTCCCTCTATCTAGTGAAAATATTCACAACGCCTGATGCAGGGAGAAATTTTATAAATAAAAAACCTTCTTACATTAAAATCGGTTAATTAATTACTATTTAATTAATAATAGATTAACAGCCAATCAGATTTCTTCGCCATCAAGTAGGCGGGCCTTAAAAGAAAAAAAAATCAAAAAAAAAAAAAACAAAAATGGGCGGGGCTTTCAATTTTGAACTATACATCGATATGCGGCGATGTGTGCGTCGCACTGCTACGCTTGTTTCTCCCCACATGCGAATTTTAATTCTGATCTTCTTTTGTCTTCTCATTCATCTTCTTATTCCTCTCATTTAGGATATATCACAGACGATTTGGGTTCTAATCCCCAGTTCCGATTGTTTTTTTTTTTTTTTTTTTTTTAGCTTCTGTAACATTTTCTTATAGAGCTTATTTAAAAACTTTTAATTATGATATTATTAAAGACATCAATTAACGTGTATAATTTTTTAAGATGTATTTGATGTTTTTGTGCCTGTTGATCTAAACACATTGGCGTTAATATTTAATTCTGCGTCAATCATATAACCCAATAATCCAAGTATAAGCCAATTAGAATAACCCATTTACCTAATTCAAATAACCCAATTAACATAACCCAGTAACCCTACTAGATTAACCCATTAACCCAATTCAAATAACCCATTAACCCAATTCGAATAACCCATTAACCCAATTCGAATAACCCATTAACCCAATTCGGATAACCCAATAACCCAATTCGGATAACCCAATAACCCAATTCGAATAACCCATTAACCCAATTCGGATAACCCAATAACCCAATAACCCAATTCGGATAACCCAATAACCCAATAACCCAATTCGAATAACCCATTAACCCAATTCGGATAACCCAATAACCCAATAACCCAATTCGGATAACCCAATAACCCAATTCGGATAACCCAATAACCCAATTCAAATAACCCATAATATAAACCCAATTAGAATAACCCAATAACCTAAATATAACCGAAAATCCAAAATTTAACACAATAATTCAACTATAACGCAACTACTATTATATATTACAATGAATAAAAATTAATTATTAACATTTAAGCATTGAAGACAAGCCTCGCACCGGACAGCCAAAAAAATTCGAAGATAAAAAGTTGGAGGCATTACTCCACGAAGATTCGATTCAAACGCAAGAGAAGCTTACAAAACTAAAATTCTACCCAACAACTCAACTATAACATAACTACTATTATATTATCATAAAATTCATCAACTTAAGTATAAGTCATTAACTCAAATAAGTGCAAATCATTGACACGGAAATTGAGGGATATAAAAATAATTCCAAATTTTTGGGTGATTTTCAACAGGCTATATACCTTGGGAAAAATAGTCGCATTGCAAAAAGAAATGAGGGTAGCTCCAAGTTTCTTCTTTTCAGAACTGGCCATGAACATTTTTGATTATACGAGTATACAATTCCGGAGTAATTCTGAGAAAACCACTAGAAATAAAATTCCCGAATTTTCGCTTTTCTTAAAAAAATTTTCTGACTTCAAAAATCTTTTCTTCAATATTATTATAATTTTAACAAATTTAATTATCATATTATTGAAATAATCAATTGATTATTTCAATAATATGATAATTAACTTGATTTAAATTATTTATTATGTAGTTGATGTTTTATGCCCATGTTATTCTGTATACGTTCGTGTTAATATGTGACTTTTAGAAAGTTGGACGTAGATCACTTCACATTAATTAGTGAATATTCTGATAACGACAAATCACTTCAGCTTAATATATTTGAATTACTAATTATTGCTCTTTATTTACTTTGCCAAACAACAATTAGTTGTTCCAAAGAATTTTTATGTTTTAATTTGTCACAAGTTGAGTCAATTAAAATTCTACTCTTGATTTATTAACGAAATACATTCTAATTCAGTATGTATGAAAATAGGGCGGTAAATATATAATGGAAATATCCAAACCATATCAAATAAAAACGAACAATTTTAAACTTTTTGTTTTATGCGCATTTTCTATACGAGAAATAGTTTACGAAAAAATCGTAAATATACAGTCTGTCAAGTAAGAGCGTGGTCGACTTCATCGACAGGTAATGAAAGATTTTGCTCTAATTCCTTCGCGAGCCGATAGAGAGAAGCTTTGTCTTTAATGCATTGTCAACAAAGATTCAGTTGTCGTTGATCTTTTAAAAGAGAATCACGTTAAACGCCATGAGTGCTAAGTACGCGTCGCGCTACGAGGCTGTGTTCCTTTGCATCCACCCGAAAGGTCCCAAAATGTCGCAATCAGCGGCTGCTAAATATATGAGAAAGTCGAAGGCATTTGTACAGAAGTGGATACAGCGATATAAAGTGGCTAAAAATGTCGATGATTTACCAGAACGTGGCTCGATACGAAAAGTAAACAAAAAAGATGAAAAAAGAATAGTGAATCTGTTTTCGCGGAATCCTGCTTTAACACTGCGGCAAGGACTAGCAAAATTAATGGCAAAAGGTTTAGATATATCCTACGTAACTATCCGAACCCATCTTCGTATTCATCATTTGAAATGGCGCAACACAATGAAGAAGCCTCTGTTGACTGAAAAACATGTGACAAAGCGACTCGCTTGGGCGCATGAGAATATTGATAGAGATTTTCAAAATGTCATTTTTACTGATGAATGTTCTATATGGGCACGTTCTGTCCTCACGCGAGCCTGGTCAACTTCCACCAATAGGCTTGTTTAGCGGACCGTAAAACATGGAATAAAGGTGCATCTTTGGGGCTGCTTCTCAAAGCAGGGATTCGGCACTTTGCACCTCTTTACTGACAACCTAAATGCCAAGAAAATGATAAAAATCTACAAAAAGGCTTTACTGCCATCTGCCAAACGATGGTTCATCACAAAAATGAAGATTGGATTCTGCAGGAGGACAACGATCCTAAACACCGCAGCAAGCTCTGTACTCAGTGGAAGACTCAATCTGGCATCGTTACATTGGATTGGCCGTCGCAGTCGCCCGATGCAAACCTTATTGAAAATGTGTGGGCATATATTAAACGGAAGCTTCATGGAAGTTGCACATACACTTTGAAGCAGTTGTCTTACGAAATTCGTCGGATCTGGAGATCCTTGCCACTAGAATACGCCGTCAAATTAGTAGAAAGCATGCCTCGGAGATGCCAGGCAATTATCGACGCCGGTGGTGACTGGACACATTATTGACCGAATTGCATCATTGTTTGTAATGTGTACAATGTATATATAAATATGAAAGTTTCATCAAATAAATTTTTTTATAAATTAACACGACCACGCTCTTACTTGACAGACTGTATATAGACGGGCATTCATTTAACAAAATCATAATCATGCTAAATATTTAGTTATTCAAGATTTGGGATTATTTGGGTTACATGAGTTACATTGCTTATTGGGTTATTTAGATTATATGTTTTATTTGGTTGTTTGTTATTTGATACCTTGTTTGTCCTTCACTTCCATATAATGGGTCCTGGGTTGCGCTAAAAGGGTATCATGATATAAGAATTTTATGCGTTTTTTAAATTAAAAATTCGTTCAATAAAAAAGATAATTTTCATCTGATCTACAACTTTTATTTGAAGGTTTTTTGTAAATTTTGCGTATTTTCTGGAATAAACTTGAAAAACCATAATTTCTATCGGTTTTTAATAGTTTTTGCTTTAAAAATTGAATTTGCGGTGGTTTTAATTAATATATTGGTAATCAGCATATCATAATTAATAAATTTGTAAACTTTGAACAAAATCTGAGATTTACACTTATTTTGGAAGTATATCCAAAATTATATTATAATTGATGCAATGAATTGGAAACTAATAATTGAATAATTGATAAATGATTGAAAACTAATTTACAGACAAGTTTATGTTACAATAATTAACGAGAAATTACAATTTATGTATTCTAAAATCATTGATCAGTGTTGAAGGATTAAAAATTAAAGTAGATCAAATTTTTCAATTTTTCCATTTAAATAATTTTATGGGTTATGTTAATATACCAGCTATAACGTTGAAAAAATTTTGAAATAATTTAATGAGCAACATTTATAAATATGAAAATAAAATTCGAAAGGTAAACGCTTTATAACAACGGGTTCAGATACGGGTATAAGATAAGCATCGGTCAAAGCGACACCGCACGTAAGCACACAGAAGCCGCTCTCGCCTCAAAACGATCAACGGTAAACTGCGCTGCGTTTCAATTTGCGGAATCCCAACATAAACAGATGCATGCATTTACACTCATGCTCACGCATACACACACGCACATAGGTACACACGTGAGCTATTCACTCGGAGTGAATCATTCGCAGTTGTGAAGTCCATTTGAGACCCTTCCCTTGCACGGAACAAAGACAATTCGAATCTACAGACGAATCAAGCAAACGTACGACAGAGAGAGAGAGAGAGAGAGAGAAATCCGTGCGCGCAATTCGCACGGTGCACTTCTATAGTCTTTCCTTATTTGATACGCGCGAGCAACGTATATATATTGAGAGATACAAAGAGAGAGAGAGAGAGAGAGAACTTCCGATTTAGACACAAGCTATTGTGCATTCTCAAAGTCTCGGTATACCGTCAGTGGGGCGCGCGCGCATTCTATATAATCGATGCGCGCTCGTATTTCTAATTGCTCTTAGCCTACTGCTAATGGTATAGGCCGATCCTACGACCAACGCTGATTAGACATTCAGATAAATCGAGTATCTCTTGCTAAGAGATTCCACCTTTCTTCAATCCCTGTCTTTCTCTCTCCCTTTCTCTCTTTCTTTCTCTCACTCTCTCACTCTCTCCCTTTCTCTCTCTTTCCCTTTCTCTCTCTCTCTCTCACTCTCTTTCTCATTCTCTCTCTCGCTCTCTTTTCCTCTTTCTCTTTCTCTTTCTCTTTCTCTACCTTTCTCATCGTTTTTTCTTTTACTCCACAGTTGATTGATTTGAGTTTGGTGATGAAGAGAGGATGGTAATAAAGAAAAACAAAAAAGCGTAAAAGGGATGTGGCAAATATAAATATAATGGATATAGTAAAGGATATATATGAATTTTTTAGATAAATTGATGGTGATACAAGAAATAAAAAATTTTACATAAAAATTCTTTTAAATCACAACATATAGTACATAAAGCTTCTATATAATTCATTACAAGAGAAAAATTTATAGCAAAAATTGCATCGCATAAACAAATACCGCCATTAAAACTTAATATATTTTTTCCAATTTTCTCGCTCATAGATATAGGCGAAAAAAGTATTTTAAATAAATTGCACCTCGTCATTTTGATGAATCCAAACGGATTCCAATTTCTTCTATGTATCGGAAAGAGGCTTTTAACGCAACGATCTGTACGAATTGCCAAAACGAATATGACGCTGTCATCGAGAATCATCATCGAGTAAAACGATGTCTACGTATAATATCAAACGGAATATTTTATACGTCCTGCTCTCCTCTTTTCGAAAAATGTATATGTAATCTATCAATTTTGTCACAATGCGACCAATGTTGTTCGCTTCGTTCCACTCGCTCAATTTCGATTCGCTTTTTTACGTGAATTATAAAGCGAGAAAATAATGAAAATTGAGAACGTTCAATGATTTTTAAACGACTTTGAGTTTATGATGAGTGTAACTGTATGTGAATTTCGAAAACGGAAAGAGCATGCGATATTGTAAAATCAACCCTTATGCTATATTCATTTGTCAATATGTCTACATAACAAAATATTAAGACCCAATAATATCACTTATTATGCAAAAATTACATTAAAAGAAATTAGCATTAAAATTATAAATAATCGATAACTCGACAACACCCTGATTTCTAATTCTTCTAAAATCCAAATTTAATATACTGATATTGCAATAAATCAATCATCGCAGTAATACATCATTAAAAAGTAATTAAAAAAAAAAAAAAATACTAATATACCTATAAATATCAAACATTTCCATCTAAAATAAAAAAAAAAGAAAAAAAAAAAAAAGAAAAAAAAAAAGAAATTAAATCCCGCACAAAATTCACATCGTATACTTTCCTTAATGAAACACAATATCATCGATAATTTTGATCGGAAACTACTTCAGCTTCAGTATACAAGTTGCACGAATTTCCCCGATACATTATACATATCCAGTGATAACAACCTCTCGTGCGCTCGTCATCGACATATCACAAAATTCACCGATATATTTTTTCCTCCGATAAACCTCCATCCCTCGATAAACATAATGCATTCCGCGTCTACGCGCTCTCAAATCATTAACCGTTCCTCCCTCCCTCCTTCCCTCTTTCTCTCACTCACTCACTCTCTCACTCTCACTCTCACTCTCACTCTCACTCTCACTCTCACTCTCTCTCTCTCTCTTTCTCATGAAGAAGAGAAAGAGAGGGAAAGAGAGAAGAGCGAGGCCAAGCTGGAATCTAAAGTGGAAGCAGAGTACGAGTGTATCCCTATTGCAACGGCAACCCAACGAGATAGGCCAAAATAAAAAAAAAAAAAAAAAACAAAAAAAAAAAAAAAAGAGAAAGAAAATATATAAAACAAGCTAAAACGCACGCGCGCGCATAAAGTGCGGACGGACGAAACCGCCCCGAGGAGGAGTAGAAGTGGGGCCAATCGAAGCGTCATTTGTAATCAATTAAAAGCCAATAAACCGCGCGCTGATTGGCCCACCCCCATTTTCAACCTCGTTCGTTCCACGCACGTACCGTTAAGTTCTCTCTCGCATAGGTTGGTGATGTGCTCATAATCCACCCATCCCTACTCTCTTTTCCAATTTTCTCCCACCCCCATTTCGACGACGAGGACAGGATGTACAACAATAACGTGCCCGAGAGCTCGTGCCGTGCATGGATTTATTTGGGAGGAGAAAGGCCGAGGAAGAATAAACACACAGCCGCGGCGGAAAGAATCCAGTCGGGTTGAGAATCGTTGGATAAACGGGGAGCGAGCTATGCGTGTGTTTTGCGCTTGGATTTTTATCGTTATCGACTTACTTTTTACGCTGTGCTGGAATTGCAGACGATATTGTGGGTCGAAGAGAATGGATGTATTGATTGTTTTAATCGGAAAGCCATGCATGGTGCTTTGAGATTTATTTTTTCATGGTTATGACATCTTGATAATTGTTTTATTAATGTGATGTTTTAAGCGTTATAATAAGAAGCGATTGAATGGTTAAAAAATATTCATTTGATTAAAAAAAAATTAATTTTGAACCGAGAAAATCATTCCAAAGAAAAATGTTTTTTTGATTCGAGAATTGCTGCTCTTCATTTTAATATTTTTGCTTTGAAATATTTTTTATTTGATTGACAACTTCTACTTGATTTAGAAGTATGCTATCTTCAGTCCAATTTTCTTCAAGTAAAAATAATAACATTGTTTTCCTTTATGATTTTTATATTTTTGATTTAATTAGTAATTTCTCTGTTTATGGAATGTATGTTTTTCATTTATCTCTCACTACTAGACGACTACAAGCTTTCTTTTCACACATGAGAATTTGAAAGCAAAAGTTTTATAAGGTTATGACATTTCGCAAAAAAAAAAAAAAAAAAAAAAAAAAAAAAAAAAAAAAAAAAAAAAAAAAAAAAAAAAAAAATTACTTCAATTAACTTATGAATTCTCTCTAGATCAAATTTTCTGGAGACATATATAGTTCTCTTGTTTAAAAAATATTAATTACTAAAGTCAAGAAAAAAATGCTTCGTTAAAGAGTTGAATTTTTGAATAAAGACTTTTTAGCTTCTTTAGGCAACAGCTCTAATTCATTGATTCAAATCTAATTTCTTATATTAAGAAAACAGAATTTGATACTAGAAAGCTATTTTAAAGAAAAAATTTTTTTTGGTTCAAGAAATTTCTTATACCGGTGTAAACAATTGAATTTGTTCATTTCATTTTGTAACCGACGGACTGTTATCTTACCAATAATTAAAAAAAAAAAAAAAAACTAAATCAAAATCAATTATAATTGCTATCATGAAAACATGGCTTATTTTCAACTTCAAACATTTGAAAAGCGCAGTTAATTATCGACAGTTTAAATTTCCAGCTATTTATGTTAAACAATGCGTTGCGCTAAAGTAAAAACAGGAAAAAAGAAATTAGTACTTTTCTTTCTTTCTGTACTACGTAACTTTTCTCTCATTATTTCCTATTTCCAAAGCAAAGCCACCCAGTTTACTCCGGTAATCGCACAATGCAAACCCTCTCGAATCTCGAAAGACTGAATATATACAACACAACGAGAAGCTCGTTTCTTCCGGGGAGCGAAACATTTCTCAGCGAAGAGAAAGAGCTTACGGGGGGAGAGATAAAGAGAGAATAACGAAACTGTCCGAAGCAAAAGGGTAATTTCCAGTAGGTTTTGGTATACGTGGGCTCGCGCGCTGTTGAGTATAGCTAAAAATCAGAACACAAGCGTCTTTATCCGTTATGTACAACCGGAGCCTTTTACTCGGAAAATGGGGAAAAGTGTTTTCGCGAGCCGAGTGAAAAAGAAAGGTGGAAAAAGGCGGAATTCGCTTCTTTTGATGCCGAGGAGGAAAAATGAAGTAATGGAAAAGGAAAATTTTATCCCGTTGTTTCCTCGTTTATTATATTTGGTGATTATTCTTCCATCGGTTTGTTTTTTTTTTTTTTTTTTTTGTTTTTGTTTTTTTTAATAACATAAATTAAAAATCTAATTTATTATTTACAATTTTTAATTCATTTAATATTAAAAGCAAAGCAAAAATATAATATAATAAATATAAAAATTGTTCTTACAGTATTAAAAATGTCATTGTCCCAAATTCCATATAATTTCGTATACATATATATAAAAAAAAAATATAATATACATACGAAATACATCGGATTAAAAATATTGACTGCTGCTTGATTAATGATTTAAAATATGTCCAATTATCAAAAAACATGACGTCATTACCATTTACTTTCCGCGCTCAAAATTAGAGCATTTCTTGTCATTACCGTATATTTAACATAAAAATATTCAGCGCCGCTAATTGAAAACCGTGTAAATCGGAGGGTACAGTTAATGAGCGATAATTATCTTTGCTTTTGGTGATAAATGAATAAAAAGACTAAAAAATGCCTTTTTTTTTTTGCACGAATATTTTACTTGTAAATTTATCATCTCGAATCTCTCCTGCAGTTTCAGTACGGATAATAACTAAAAAATTATATTAACATCGCGCAAGCCATTTGTTACTTTTAATTTTACGGTTTATTATGAATGTTACAGCGAGAGACGAAACTATGCGTACACGTGTACACACGCGTGTAGTATACATCTACCTTGGCATTATTACTTTTTATCATCGATTGTGCTTCCGATAGATCGTCGTGGAAATTTAATTAATTTCCAAAGTACGAGATATAATGCATCACTTCGTAAGATCTTTTCATAAGCACACATATGTAGAGCGATGAATGTAGGATAAAATAATGCAACGTCGAAGTAAAAATTACGTAAAAGTATTTTTCTTTTTTATTTAACAATAATTGGAGATAAAATGCAAGCTTTATAATATTTTTTAAACAAATTGATAATAGTCAAAAACAAGAATCACTTTCATAACCCGCTTTAAATTTTAAGAAAAGCTTTTAAAATTACTTTTAGCGAATTGTATCGATGTTTCAGCTTCAAGCGCCGCATTGAAAGTTACATAGTGAAAACAAGCAAACTATCCGTGCGGTGGAAGAACTTTCGATACTGTTTATATTGAAATATAGCTCATGTTCCTCCTCTATTTTACTGTTGTACTACACCTGTTCGCTACCAAATATTACAATGATCCACGTAAATCTCGCTTATAACTACAAAATAATAGCCGACATGTTTTTTAAATATTTTTAAGACTGCCAATGTTTTAACTGAGCGTAGATAGAGCAATGCAATGTAGGATAAAATCAAAAGCAATGTAATGTTGTCCAAGTATAAACGACGTGTAAAAGCGTTTGTTCTTTTTACTCATCAAAAACTTATCGATATCGAATGATCAGTTCTAACTTCTGTATAAATTCTATGGATGCAAACTTATCGTAGACGATAGAAAATTTTGATGGCTATTATACTTAATTTTTAAGTTTCTTTCTCAACTCAATGCGAAAAGCGCTTAAAATTTTATGGATTATTGTTTTATTACTATTTCGACTTGACACAAAAAACCGGACGATTTAAGAATTGTAATTAATAAATCGATAACTGTTATTATTTTATTAAAAAAAAAAAAAAAAAAAAAATTAAACAATAAAGATGATATTTTCTACTAAAGGTTTAGAAAAGCAACGTCGAATCGAAATCAGTATGGACAAAGTGCAGACAACGATTGCACTGTGATTATGAAGTAAAAAAGATCTCATACTTCCAATATGGGGACCGACAGAGGACCTACGACTAGTTAAGCTAATATTGATTAACGATTGTAAAAAATAAATTAAAATAAAAGGTTCAGATAATTGATTCGAATTATATAATATAATAAAATTAATAAATCAACATATATATAATAAATAGCTTATACCTAATAAATAAAACATTTTTATGATTATATTAGTAATTTATTTACGGCGAACGTTCTTCATGCTTATCGATTTTTATTTTTTATTCATACTCGTTACGGCCTTATTACAATCGTGATTGTTAAATAGAACTTATTAATTAAAGTTTAAAGTTATTTGGATATATTTTTATAACGCGCGTAAAATAACCAATTATGAAATCGACGCAATCGTAGTGTTGAATTTAAAATTATTTCAGGTTACAAAAAAATATCAAAGCCGAACAGTCATTATAGAGAGAATTTTAAAACCGTGCATGCGAGGCAAATTTTACGCCGTGTCAATTAACGCGACATTCCTCTTAAACTCTCTTTTTCCTTACCGTCTTACCAGACAAAAAAGTATTCGCGTAAAACGAAAAATTCCTTGTCATGGCGACTTAAAATTTTTATAAAAATTCATCAAATTGAAGAAATTTAAACTCTTTGAGAAACTGGATTCGCATCGATTGGGTAGCGGCTTTTAACTCGGTGTAAAAGTTTTTTTTTTTTTTTTTTTTCTTCAACCAATTGATATATGTTAGCGCGTGGAAAAAAAATTGCACGAAAAGAGCAACGTCGATGTTTCACAATGACGTTTACTATCTCGAGAAAAACCTCTCTTTAGCATATATATATAGGAGAAGAAAAAGGGGTGAATTCATGTATAACCCACGTTCCGTAAGTTTAACGTCTTCTCCTTCCCGCTGGCATATATAACGCATATACGCGGAGGTTTATGTACAAGAAGAGGAGAAGAGGATCGTGGGAGGCGGTAATTCGACGCGGATATCGCGAAAGAGAAAGAAAGAGAGAGAGAGAGAGAGAGAGAGAGAGAGAGAGAGAGAGATATCTTAGGAATGTGTCTAAACCGTCGTTCGCGCAACGTAACACCCAGGGCCTTTGAGAAAATTTAAGTTTCATGGGATCGTGCATTGCCAGCGTGTGCTACCATATACATGAACATTTCTCTCTCTCTCTCTCTCTCGCTTGCGCGCGTACGAGAGCAGCAGTTCTCCCAGCGCAACCGTTATGACGTTCTACCTATCTCTCTCTCTCTCTCTCTCGCTCTCTTTCTCGCTCGACCCCCCTATCTATCCACCTTGCTCATTCGTTTATATCTCTCATTCTCCTCGCTTTCTGCTCGCTCGTTTCATCTCGCTAGTTCGAGATGAACGGCTGGTAGATGTGTGTACATATACTCGTTTATGTACGTCTACATACATATATACGTGTGTGGATGTATTGTAGATGGGGTAGGCGGGTGGCAGTCGTTCATGAGCGATGTCGCGCTGTAAAATGTGTCCGAGGGTTATGTGTACACGAGGAGAGCGAGAGAAAGAGAAAGAGAGCGTAATTTCCACCTCTGAGAGTTTGCCGCGAAATTTATTTTACAATAAGAATGAAGGAAAAAGAGAGAGAGAGAGAGAGCAAGAGAGGTAAAATTGCGCTAGGTGAGGTAAAGGTGAAAGAGTCGTTTTTATTTTTTATCTTTCCTCATTTTTTTTTTTTTTTTTTTTTGCAAAAACGTACGAAGCACACGGTCGGGTACTTTTAAAGTTTAACGGGGCAAGGGAGGTATAGCTGCTACGAAGAGTTAAAAGGCTCTAAAACTGTTTAAGCTGGAATTAAGAAGAATTCTCTAACTGTTTGCCTCGGCTAAATTAGAAAATTTTATTGCTTGTTACGTTATTTCATTCTTTTATTATTAACATTTCTATCTCTCTATTTTTTCTTTCTGTTTATTTTATACTGGTTAAATTTTGAAAATTAAATTTTTCTCATCTATATTTAAGAAAGTACCATAAAAAATAGAATTAACATTAACAAAACACTAAAAAATTTTGCATTTACTATAATTTAAAGTTTATCAAAAAAAAACTTTTAATTAAATTTTTAAAAGATGAAGTTGGTTTTTAAGCGAGATTATAGTAATTTTTTTTTTTTTCATATAAACCTAATTAATAATTATCGCATACTTTTTATATACATAAATATATCTCAGGAATAAACGCTTAAATTATTCAATTTTTTGTAGCTTTAAAAAAAGTATCTTTAAGGATGAATACTAAAAGATTATTTTCAATTTAAATAAAGTTAATTCATTTGCTAATATACAAAAAAAAAAAGCAATCTTAGATAGTTGACTGCTAGTATTTTTTCCGAGAATCATTTAACTACTACTCAAGTCAAACACAAGCATTTGTATTTTGATTATTATAATCGACGCGGTAGATCCTTAAACGAAAAAATTATAAATTAATAAGTTATTTTAGGTATTATTAAATATTTATAATAGTAAAATAATTTAAATTTGATAATTTGATGAAAGTTAATTGAAAATTAATTTAAAAAAATCAGTTTCATAAAATTTCATTAAAAAATAACAATTTTTTTTTTTTTTTAATTTAAAAAATAAGATTCCATTTTCACTTACACCAACTGCCTTTAACTAATGTAATTATTATAAAAAATAATGAGATGCATTTCCGACTGGGAGCTTAATGAGAATAAACTAAAATTTAAAAGTAAAAATTTAAATTAAGTTAAAAAAGATAGAATTATCAAACTCGTATAGCAATATTAATTAATAAACTTAGTTAAGTAAAAATTTTTATTCCTTTTTTTACATTAAATATTAAAAGTATTTTTATTAAAAAAATTTAAGGCTCGAATAACTCATTTACAAATGATTCTTTCAACCTTATAATTTTTTTCTTTCGCTCAAAATTACTAAAATTATAAAAAATTATTGTTAAAAATGTAATAATATATCCCGGAATATTGATATTTCAACGCGGCAAGCCTTTTACATATTTATTTTTTTTTTTTTTTCTTTTGTGCAAAATGCATATAAAAACCAACTGGAATATGCTAAGAGCTTTAGAATTTAAGTCTTATCGATTTTTCAGGCACTTTCAAAAAGCAAAAGGATTATCGACTTTACGTCCATGCACATGATTTTTCAGTTTTCAATATTTGCCGGCGTGCTACATATTTTTTAAACTAAATATTTACACTTACGAGGTCAGCTTTGAAAAAAAAAAAAAAATATACATGGCTACGGCGGCGTTTTAAAAGCATTTTAAAATTACAATTTGAAATGTAATAAGAGGCTCGATAAAATAAAAATAATTTCAGTTATAACGTAAAGCAATACCGACGTTGTAGCAAATTATTCCTCGTAATCTCTTGTAAAAAACAAAAAAACTGAAAATTTCTCCGTTAAATATATATTGTAAAAATAATTCAATTTTACGCGGAGAAATCAATTTTTACAAGCGCGCACAATAAAAATTTTTCGCATACTTACTAGGAAAATATCTTACATAATCGTTTGTTCGAAAATAAAGAAAAAAAAAAAAACTTTGCGCTTTAAAATGAAACATCCGTTGTACGCAATTTACAACAGATTGAATTAACCGACTTAATTCACAGTCGACACATCGCCGATTCGATATTACTCAACTGTTTATACACGAATGTTTTTCTTCCCATCGAAAGAGGTACATTAACCGACATCGGCGCCCGAATAAACGACTTATGTCTACGCATCCGAGATGTGCGCGCAAGTAACGTTGAGATTGCGTTATTTCGATTTTCCGCGGTACATAATCTCTATCGCTGCATAAACTTACGGGAAAATAAGTAACCGTAGCGCGTTTGTACATTTCCTAATGAGGAAATCGTAAAACTTATCATTCCTATGTGCGCCCACGCAGTTTCTCGTCGTTCTTTTTACGTTCGTCTGATTTACGAAAAAAAAAAGCGGCTGTTTACTATCGCTAATTTTATTGGCGCTTCAACCGTTGCTAAACAATAAAACCGCTTATGGCCACCGGGTGTTATTACCGGCACCAATAAAACGCGAATACAGTCGTCTTGTAATAGCGATATGGTGAAAGTTATAAAGTCACCGAAACGATCGAGTATTGTTATTTTTTTTTTTTTCTTCTAATATTGCTACTGTTTATGGTTTGAGAAATAAGGTATATATTGGTAGGTGAAAAATTAACTTATAAATTTACAAATAACACTGATCAATGTTTGAAAATTATTTTAAAATACTACATAAATTGTAATTTCTTGTTAATTAACATAAACTCGTCTGTATATTAGTTTTTAATTATTTGTTAATTACTCAATTATTAGTTTCCAATTTATTGCTACAATTATAATATAATTTTTCTTTGAAAAATGTTTATGACTTGTGAATAAAATTTAAATATTTTAAAAATAAATTGAAAACAAATAATGATGTTTGTAATGATAAAAAAAAAAATATGTACATTTATGTGTTTATTTCAACTACTTTATATGTATATGTAAAAACATATTATTTAAGCCTTGAGCACTCAAGCAATAAGAATCATACACACGCTCGTCATCGATCTCAATTATTTTTTTTAATTTAAATGGAAAGAATGTTCGAAATTTTTTTTTATCTCCCTTAAATTTTATACTCTTTAAAACTGTAAGATAAAACATTATTTTTTTCCATTTACAAGTAAAGATAAAAAAATATTTAACTAAGAGCATGAGTATTTTTCTTATTGCCTAAATCAAATTTGGATATATTTCCAAAAAATGTAAATTGCAGATTTTGTTCAAACTTTGAAAATTTACGTATTTTTATATGGATTTTTATGATACCAATACAATACTAAATTTAAAATTAATTTTTTTTCTTGAAAATTAAATTATCAATTTTTGCCTTTCTAATTACAATTACTTTAATTGCAAATTTTCTCACGGCATTTTATAATTTAAAACAAAATAAAAATTAAACTTTATAACTTGCATAAATGTAAGTAATGTCAATAACATCAGTTTAACCAATTAAATATTTGATTCATGTGTATACACCTGTAAACACACACAGGTCAATAAAACATTTATTTTCATTAATTATATAAGATAAAAATGAGCTCTTTGTTAAGCTTGAAAATTAAACAAGAATCTTTGTAACCAATTTTAAGTATCTGTGTTATAAATTATCACATTATTTTGAAAAATATTGTAAATATATGTATAAATTGCTTTAATCTAAAATAAGTAATAAATTTATTTTATTTTAAGAATATCTTCATTACCATATATCTAAAAATCAAAAGTTGTAGATCGTGTAAAAATGAATCTTTTCCTTCCATGAATTTTTGCTCTACAACCCATAGTTTTCCAAATATTTAATGTCAAATGAGAAGCGCGCATGAAACTCTTATATCTCGCTTCCCTCTTATATCGCAATCCCCTTTTAGCACTATCCAGAACCCATTACATGAAAGTGAAGGACAAACAGGTTATCAAATAACCTAAATAAACAAATAAAACATAATCCAAATCACACAATGAACCATATGATTCAAATAACCCAATTATAACCTAATAACTCAAGTATAAAACAATAACCCAAGTATAACCCAAATCTTTGATAACTAAATATTTTGTATGAATATGATTTTCTTGAATGAATGCGCGCATTTATACATACATTTACTATTTTCTCGTGAATTATTATTACTGATATAGAAAAAGCGCATAAAACAAAGTATGAAATTGTTCGTTTTACCAACTATCATTATTTATTCATCTTTATATTATATAATTAAAATGATAACACTTTAATTGTAGTTAGCCAATATGTATTATATTATTAAATAAACAGTCATTAAAATATTTCACGATTTATACGATATAAAAATACTTTTTAAACGAAGCTCAAATTATTATAATTTAAATTAATCATTGTTCATTGACTGAGTAAAGTAGGTGAATTCAATCACTTGAGTGCTAAAAGGTTAATATTACGCACAATTGCTTGTAAATAAACTAGATAAAATAATAATCCAATCTATAAATATTTAAACAAATCAAATGAGCACCATTGTTTTTAAATCTGATGTGCATTCGTTTGAAAAAAAAGTTTAAGATAAGTATCTCGAGATCACTTATCTTCAATGCCACTATCTCATTTGTGCTTGTACTAATAAAATACCATATATATAATAGATTACAGAGTTATCTTCACGCTATATAATTATTTTTATTCCGTATTAAATTGAATTTTTATTCCGTAATCGAAAAAAAAAAAAAAAAAAAAAAAAAAAAAAAAAAAAAAAAAAAAAAACGTATGTACCATTCGTAAAAAATAAAAGACGAGGACGATTTATAACGCGATATCAAATTGCGGATCTCGCGCGTCAACGCCCTAATCACAAACAACTCTAGACGCGCGCGACCAAAATAATAATCATCCTAATTAATCAGAGCCGTATTGTACAAACGCATAAATCAGTCGTCGGAGGGGACATCCACGCGTGGGCCGACGAGCGTTTTCATCGAGAGCAAGAGAGAGAGAAAGAGAGAGAGAGAGAGAAGATCTCGGCATACGTCGTCGCTGGATACACGAGGTCGGAAGAAGAAGCATTGTATTAGGCAGCTCGCGTCAGCGTAGTTTTATGTAAGCGTTCTAGGCACTTTGTCGGCACGAGGCCGTGATCTTCATGCTTATCCAAAACGAAAATGGAACATGCACTTGTATATATTTAGATGCGCGCGTAGTCTATTGGTTGTAGAAGCGTCGTTCGTTATGAATTTTTATGCAAAAAAAAATTGCTAGTTTTAATGCACGCGTTAAGATCATAAGCTGTTGTAGATCATTGACATTGACGTGTGGATTATTCTGGTATTAATCGTAGTTTAAGAGATTTTAACTAATTGAGTTGATCTTATAAACGTGCACGGCTTTTAAAATAATATTTTTTCTTTTATAAAAAAAGTAAAAGTTTAATATTAATTTATCTCCTGTTATAAAAACTTTGTTAAAAATGAAATCAAATAGATATTTATAAGACAAATAAAATGTACATCTTTGAAAATATTGAATTCGGTGTTTTATATTACGCTTAATCTATTTATAAAAAAAAAAAAAAAAAAAAAAAAAACACTCTTATAAGCTCTCAAAGCTTAGCTTTATTGTGTATTAAAAAAAAAAAAAAAAAAAGAATAGCAACAGTGAATCGTGTTCGCCTAAACAAAATTTTATTTATGCTCTTTCTTTTCTTAACGCACGTAATTACTAAACGAATACATGAAACGAGCCACGAAAAGATTGAAGCTTCGGGAACGAGTCGAAGTAGAGAAAATATATCTATATCTATCTCTATATCTCTCTCTTCTCTCTTCTCTCTCTTTTTCTCTCTGCGTTGCAATAGTTAAGTTCAAATGTCGTTTAACATAATTGCGTACGCAAGATCGCGTTTCTTGATTTAGCGTGCTTTCATGCCTCAAGAGAGGAGAGGGTAAACAGGAGAGTAGGACACGACAATCGAATTTTCTCAAAGCTCGACGCGGATAAAAGATAAGGGGATGGCAACTCGAGATTCTTCGAAAAGCAAGGAGAAAGAGAGGAAGAGAATAACGAAGTGAAGTATTCTTAGACGCGATCGGAAGAACGGCGGATTTACTTGGCAAAAGCTCGCTTATTCAATGTTTCCGTATAAAATGGATTCGATTTTGAGAAAATGGTTTTGTATTAATATTGATGTATGAGCTTTTTACGGCCGGAAAAATTAAATAAGCACCGAAAGTAAAAAAAATCATACTTTGCGCGTAAATGTACTATTTTAATTTTTTTTTTTTTTTTAACAAAAAATTAATAAATATAAAATAAATCTAGTTTAAAAATATTTAAATATGTTCATTTTATTAAAATTTGAACATTTAATAAATAATTTATATAAAAATAATACTTTATACATATATATATAGTTTGACGGCACTTTTTTGAAATCCATTAGAACCGAAATAAAAGAGAAAATAATTGTTTTTTAAACACAAACATTAAATAATAGCTATAATATTTAATTGTATCTACTAAAATGTTAACTTTGAATAAGATAATTGTATCTTAATGCATTAAATAATTAAAAAAAATATACTTATTCATCTTAATTACCAAGAATTAAACATCGCTCGTAGCCCAATTTAAGCATGACAAACAAATGTAGAAAAAAAAAAAGTAAACTTTCGATTTTTAAACGACTACAATGAGACCATCGCTGCTAATTAATGCAAGCTGCAGATTTAAGTTAGTTCGATACCCAATCGATGGAAAGCTTAAAATGTATTTACGTGTATGGGACGTAATTAAGTGAAAGATAAACCATAAACATTAAAATTTTTAAAGATATACTTGAATATTAATTTACGAATTTTTCAATGCTTGTTCTTTTGATGATTTAAGATTTTCAACTAATGAAAAAAAAGTCATTCACTTTCAAATATTTAGTATCGATAAAATAAATTTGTAATTTTATAATCAATATTATCAATAAATTTACAATCAATATTGAGCAGTGATTAAGCTATCAAAGATAGATAAAATTTTGTCAATGTTCATTTGTAAAAATGAATACTGTGAGAATTTTTCTAAATAACATAGCGAAATGTATACTTTTTCGCAAATTAACATTTGCAATCAAATAACAAGAGTAAACGATAATTTTTCGACTTGGTTAAAATCATGATCGATCTTGAATACCTTTTCTTCGTTTCCGCGAAAGAGAGAAACGATAAAATAAAAAATAAAAACGTAAGCGTTCGTGTTAAAACTCCTAAAATCTAGTACTCTTAAGGGAGGAAGTCCATATAGAATTTTCAAAAAATCGATTTTTTTTTTTTTTTCGATAATCTAAAAATATACTATGTTGAGCGTGTACTGACGAGACGAAAAAAAAAAAAAATCTCGAATATTTACGAAGTTACAGCTAATATAATGGAGCGGGCCGGAGTACGTATTGTAAAGTAGCGAGCCAGGTAGTCGGAGCGCTTCAGACAAAAGGGCTCTCTCCATTATAATAACTTGAAAAACTTCTTTTGTCCCATACCCGGAAATAATACTTTATATTATAGTATATATGTAAGTATATATATCTACATTTACGTTCCTGTACACGTGCAATATTGCTATACGAATAAAGGTTAGTCGAGAAATATAGGTAGTTTAGCCGGAGAATTCATCGTGTTCAGTTGATTTCGGAACGTAAAAATGCCGAATTATAAAAAAGGTGCGCGAGGCAATATTGCACGAAATAACCCCAGAAAACGAAAATATCTGGGCAATCAGTTTACCGATAAAGAAGGTGAAAAATTTGAAGCCAGTACAAGCCATAATGACAGTGCCAGTGGAAAAAAATTGTATACGCGTGATAGTGAAGATATAATAACTAATCCTTTGCACGGGTACAGAATAATTGAATTTTTTACAGTGTTTACAGCTTTGTCTGAAATTGTGAAGTGCTCGGTATGTAATCAGAAGATAAAATTCAGTGAGTGTGGCTCTAGAGGTCTTGGTTTTAAAATTGTTGTCACGTGTCCATGTGGTGATAGAAAAATAAATTCAGGACCTTTTATCAACAACGGATTTGAAATAAATCGAAAATTAGTGTTTGTCATGAGACTTTTAGGTGTTGCAAGAGAAGGAATAAATGTCTTTTGTAACCTAATGGGCTTATGCACTGGTTTGAGTAAACATTGTTACGCTAACTTATGCTAAAGTATTTGCTTATAATGCAGACGAGGCGAGAATAACCCGACAGAATCGTAAGAGCCTTTCAGAAACCAAAGATGCTCGTACAGCTCGCAGGCAACAACAAATGGAAGAAAATCAGCTTTTCGAGGAGGAGGAAGGACTGTTGTATGGACCTGGGATTGCCGATTAATCGGTAAGTAATTAAAACTGGCCATTTTCCTGTACTTCAACTTTAAATGCGATTATCTCGAAACTATATTTTTCAAAACTGCTCGTGTTGTAACTCAAAAAGTTATTGACCGATTTGGCTGAAATTTTTCGAGGCCTTTCTTTACATTAATATCGGAAGGATAAACTTAAAATTTTAGATATTCCGCGTTGATAAAATATTTTTTTGGGGTCAAAAATGTCAAAAAATAGCCCTAAATTCTGACTTTTTTTTAAAGGTTTATTTTATATTGAATTTTATACTTTTTTTTTTTTATTTTATAGGTTCATCCTTTCCGTTTATATGTCCTAAAAAAAAATAACTTTCATTTTTGTGTTTCAGATCAACGGTTAATGAGTGACAACTGGAGCAGTTTGGGACCTCGCGTCGGAGGCAGCAGACAACAAATCATACTGAGCCACCATTTTGAATTGAAAAAAAAAAAAAAAAAAATTATTTTTGTGTTCTAAAAAGATTCATTAAAGTTGTGTTAAAATTTAAAAACAATAAAATTATTTTATCATCGTTAAAAATATTATTAAAAAATGACCGATTTTGGGGCTTCTACATGGACTTCCCCCCTTAATAACTTAACTTGCCGAAGGGTCACCTCTATTAAAATGCTTACGAAAAAATGAGACGCGCGAATCGCACAAACATCGTCAAAAATAAAACTCATTTTGTATCTAAAGCTTTGCGTTTATTTCAATAATAAATTTGTTTTCCATGATAAATTTCATCAATTAACAAATAAAAAAAAAAAAAAAAAGACGATAAATCTCTAAAGTTAATTTTCAAACTTGTCATCTTGGTTGCGTAAATTGAGTTCCAACATCGATCATGTACTCACGCGTATAAGTGCGGGCGCGCGCGCGCTCACACACCTTCGTTATCAAGCCGCTTAAAAATAGTCGAAGCGAGTATCGTCGCTTCGCTCTGGTGGCACCTGCGTGTGCGCCAACGCGCCTCGCGTTTCTAATAACCGTAATAACGTCGTCTCGAGTAACGAGCGATGCTCGCGGGGAGATGTGCTCTCCGATTTCGCGCGGGTTACTCGGGGCTTTTTTGGCTTTTATGCGCTTTTTATCCGTATTCCGTCTATACGACGTACTACACGCGCGCTTTCTACATCTATCTTTCAAGGAGAAGAAAAAAAAATAGAGCGTGCGCGTAACCTAACCTCTATAACCGAATGACACGATTTAACCGGTTGCTCTTGCGTATCGGCATCTTTGAGTAATTAAAAGAGAGAAAGAGAGAGAGAGAGAGAGAGAGAAACGCAAGCACGGAAAAAAAGAGTAGGAATTAAAAGCATCAGCGAGACAAGTAGGCGCGCGCACTACGCGCTCTATGTACCATTGGATTTTAAACGGTATATGATTCCGGTGAAAGGAGAGAGTGAGAGAGATAGAAAGAAAGAGAGAGAGAGAGAGAGAGAGAGAGAGAGAGAGAGAGAGAGAGAGAGAGAGAAGGGAGAAGAGATGAAATGGTGATGGAAAAAGAGATTCCGAAGCAAGTGGCGCGCGGCAGAAATTTCTCGACTCGAGTCTCTCGTATACCTATTCGGAAAAGAGAGAGAGAAATAGTTTGTTTCATTACGTTTTACTAGATTTTGCGGTTGACGCGGGCGTTTATAAATTATCTTAAACGGGCAATTATCGATACTGAGAATTCAAGAGAACCGTTGAGTAACGAAGGACAAATATGAGTCACGTAAAGTATATTTTCTAATATGTGGTTTAAGAATTTTATTAAATAAAATTTGCCCAGTTGTAATTGATTATTTATTCTTTGTTTTTATTACTTTAATTTTAATAAAAATATCTACGAATTTAGAGGAATATTTTTCAAAATTGAGTGTAATTTTAATAAAATCGTACATTATTTAATATTCAGCATCAATTAAGTAATTGCTAAATTCTGGTCAATTAACTTTTTATTCGGTAGATTACGAAAATTAGGCGAAGGTAATTGAAAATGAATCATTAGTATGTAAATAATGAAAGATCGTTTTAAGTGATAAATTACTTGGCATCTCATTTTTTTTCAACAAAATTCTTTTAAGTATTTTTAAAAAAGTTTTCATGAAATTTAATTAAATACAAACTAAACTAATTATCTTTTAAAGATGTCTCGAAAGTAAAAGGAAGGTAAAATACGAGTGAAATTGCAAGAATTTTTTTGGTGTATTTAAATATTAACAACTCAAAACGTATAAATTTTAAATATTATATTTTTTATTTTATTTTAAACTACTTAACGTTGTGTTAAAAAAAAAAAAATAAAAGTTTAAAAAGTCTGACGTTTGCCGGATATTATAAAAATATATACGGTAAAGAAATTTTTACACGGATGCTGATTAGATAAAAGTATGAAAAAAAAAAATACCAAAGTTTTATTATTTGTTTACAAATTTCAATTATTTTTTCTACACTTATACTCTAAAATTATCTTTTAAATTTTCAACTATTTAAACGACTATTATGCCTATAACTGTGTTATTAAGCTCGTTACCCATCTCGCAAAGAGTGAAAAATTCTCTTCGTTTAAAATGCGATTCGCATAGATAACAATTGAAAAAAAAAAAAAAAATAAGTAAAAAAAGAAAAGAAAATAAAAAGAAAGGAGACAAAATGGAAAATAAAGGAGGCAAGAATCACAAGAGCGCATCACCATCTCTTGCTACGATACGATTGCGAAAGTGCGCGAAGAGCGGAGTAAGAGCGCCGAGTGAGCAAGTTCAACCTTCAAACGAAAGCGCAGCAAGGCGATAGTGGTAGAAATAGAAGAGGGAGAGAGAGAGAGAGAGAGAGAGAGAGAGAGAGAGAGAGAGAGAGAGAGGAAAATAAAGAAGCAAAGAGAGCAGAGAATGAAAGTGAGAACGAGTCGCTAATTATGACTTTTCAAGAGCCTGATATTCGCGCGCGTCACGCATCGTCCGGTCTGACGATTCGCTATAACGGAATAATATAGATATAGATGGAAAAGGAAACGTTAAGATACGCGTATGTACGTATGTACGTTGGCTTCGAGATGAGAAATTTCGTTTCTCAATGAGTTTATCCACGCGAAGAAATCACGGTAAAAAATTGATTATTTATAATTGCGAGGACTTCTAACATTACCTTTTTTCTTTCTTTTCTTTTATTTTTTTTTTTTTTTTTTTTCTTTTTTTTAGATTTGACAATGTAGGTTATACGATTACGTTGCGAATTTTCCAAGTGCATTAATGACTTTTACTTTAATTCGTATGAGAGAGAAAATGTACGATTAACCATTATCTGAATTACAACCGTAAGTGTGTCATAACCGAACGAAGCGCTTGGATTTCAGTTGTTTTCACTTAATTAAAGTGAAAAATTTACATTGACTTTTTTTAAAGACCCTTGGATTCGTTGTTAGTTAAACGAAGAATTTTGAATTTCAAAAGTAATTTGATTATACATCAATTATGTATAAATAATAATCGCGGATTGACTTTAATGTAATAATATTAAAATTGAAAAATATCTGTCGGTAGAATGTATGTTCGATAGAATTAAAAAATAAAAAACGAATAGTTTTCCAATTCTTAGAAAATATTGCTCCCATTATAGCATAAATTTGTTGTATAATTATTACTGAATTTTCACTTAATTACATTACTAACTATGATTCAATTGAATTTGCAACATTTTTACTTAATACTTTTTCAGACAATGGTTTTAAAACAATGATAAAAAAAATATAAAAAAAAAAAAAAAAAAATGTAGAAGACAAACTTATTTTTACTTTTCATAAGTTAGTAATACGATGAATCATTCGAAATAGGACATAAAAATGAAAAAGTTCAATTGACCCACAACGAATCTTCAGTAGTATAGTGGTTAGTATCCCCGCCTGTCACGCGGAAGACCGGGGTTCGATTCCCCGCTGGAGAGTCATTTTTTTTTTTTTTTTTACTTTTAAAACTTTTTTATTTAAAATAAATCGTTTGAGAATCATTTTTATCTTTAATTTTGCCTCTTTTTTTTTTTTTTTATATTTTTGGATTTCTATCAATAATTTTTTTTTTTTAATTTTCTCTTTTAATTTTTATTATAAAGTAAATTTCTGTTTAATTTCACAATTAAAGCAAGATTATTTTTGTATTATTTTTAGTTTTATTTAATAGAACGTATAAAATTTATCAAACTTCATTGTATACCTTTAGTAAAAACTATTAAATTCAAGCCGACAAATCTGATTAAGTAAGTGATCCATTCTATGATTAGTTTTTTATCCATTTCAAAATAAACTTTGAGATAAAAATCAACAGAAATTGACAAATATGAAAACACATATCTTTTTTATAGAATCTACATTTTAAAATTAAAAAAATTTTGTTTCTATACTTTAATAAATTGTAAGTATCTTTCGAAAAACTACTACATAAATTTCTTTATCATACTACTAAAATTACAGTATAGTATTAAAGTTAAAAAAATTTATAAGAATCATGGAAAAAAACAAATATATATATATATATATATATATATATATATATATATATATATATATATATATATATATATATATATATATTGCAGTTAAAAATGACATTACACGTAAAAGCAGAATAAAAAAAATAAATAAATAAATAAATAAATAAATAAATAAAAAATCAAATAAAATGCTCAACGCGCTTTCGACGCCAGTCGATAAAAAAATTCTCAAATTTGCATCGGCGTATCGGCGTTCCGCTCTCGATATCTCTGAAACGCGGGTGCGCAAACACACGCACATTAAACCATCGTATCATTACCCGAATCCATCAAAATTCAAGTGCATCGGCTTTACGGGATTTCGCTTTCTTCCAAGCTCCTATGACCGATAAGCCATACGGACACTGCACGCGAGCGTTAATTACGTACACGCGAGAACGAGTCGATATGTGCTCTCGTAGTCGTCGTAGGCGAAATCTTTACCGGTGACCTAGAAACTTACGTACGAAAGCAGCGGGCGCTTAGCATAGACGCGATAGAGAACTTACGTTGTTATATGTCTATATCGTGTGTGTAAATACACGTATGTCGCGAGTGGTTCGTTTATTTAAGCTTTAGGTTTAGCTTTCGCGGAAAAATTATAAACTCGCCGTTTTTTCTTTCGTTTTACATTCGCGTGCTTTAGTGGAATTGATTTTTGCAATTTTGCGTACAAATTTCACGGCGATGGATTATTTAGTCTACGCGTGTTTGATATTATAAAGCGTCAAAAGAACTGAAAAGTGGTATTTTTACGAAGATCGGTTACAATTTTTTATTACTAATTAGAAAAGTTAATATGAGCTATTCTTTTTAGAGGCAATCAATGTTTGGATTATTTAGTTTGTTGAAAATTGTAGATCATATCATATGTCGATTATCGAATGCTTATAATTAAAATAAGAAATTTTTATTCAAAAAGTCTTTCCGACAAACTCTAATGATAATATAAATAATAATTACGACACATGCATAAAATATATTCATAATAAATCATTTTATTTTATTACCTCACTTCACGCTTTTATTTATATATCAATTTGTCGAGTGTCATTTACAAAAAAAAAAAAAAAAAAAAAAAAAACGATTAATCAATAAAAAAGAAAATAACTCGATTCCAAAACAATAACAACAACTATAATTTTCATAACGAAATGTAGACATTTTTGACTGTTTTAAACCATATAATTTATTCCATGAAATTGATCAATGAAATCGACGTTATCAGTTTATTTTTAAGATCATTTTAGATAATCAATTTTAATGGAAACAAATGTGAAGCATTTTCCGACCAAATGTGCGATTACCAATAGTTATTTCAAACTTATCTCTCACGTTTAAGCTATACTTTTGATGAATTAAGGCAGATAAGCGACTTTCTAATTCCGTCAAACTATCAATGCTTTCTACTATTATTTTCACTACGCAATAAAGCACATCGAATAACTCAAGAACAGTTGGCAAAAAGTAAAAAAATATATAGATCTCTATAGACAACGAGAACCGGAAAGACATTACGAGAATGAGATATACAGAATAGGTGTTCAACATAAAGTTTCGGGCGTGTAACAAACTCTTAACGAGATGACGGCGACAGTCAACTACGACAATGTAAGCTTCTACACAGCTCTCTATGCGTACTATTGCTCGGATAAACCGGTATAAAGTTAATACGCTATTGCGCTCGGATGCTTGAAATTAGAGAAAAAAAAAGAAGAAGAAGAAAAGACTAAGGTGCGAATCTATAAAATTTCATCGCGTTTCCGTTATGGAAAGTAAAAGTAAAAAATTTTAGCATACGGGGAGTGTCTTTACAACTTTTGAAATTTATATAGCTAAGCTGTGAATTTTTTTTTTTCAAATACATACACGCACTCTTTATCGAACGAGCGAATTGCTTCAAATTTTTTTTCTTTTTTTTTTTTCAAAACGACGTTAAGAACATGAAAATTCTCGAGTATTTTTATGAATTTTACAAAAGTTTAATGAAAACAATTAATTCGAGTTAACTTAGAGATAATATGTAAATATAATTTTCTAATTTTCCAAACTACGATTATCTGAATTCGTTATTCGCTTTTACATAATTAATAAAATCCCACTCCGAAAAACACACACACACACATACACCTATAATTTACGAAGTAATTAAAATGTTCACTTTGCTCAACGGGCGAGCTTCATTACGATCGACTTTTACCAACTGGAATTTTCGCTGCTGATTTTAACATTGTTATATCCTGCGTAATGTTATTCGTTATGCCTATTAAGGCATAAGTAAACAGTCTCTCTCTCTCTCTTTCTCTTTTTTGATCTTGGAACAATTTTTATAGCCGTGTAAAAGAATATATTTATTGATATTGCTTTCTGAATAAAAGTCGGAAGAAAAGAATCGCGAAAGAAACTTCGCGAAACGTGTCTAATGATATTAACTAAAGTTTAATTTTTTTGGATGAATGTTAGATTTACTCGTATATAATGTTGATTAAAAAATATATTTTTTAAACTTTATATTGACGAAACCTGAACTAAAGGTAAAGGCTTTAACAATAGTGCATTAAATTTAATGTGTGTAAATTTTTAGTTAAGAAACAATGAACAAATTAATTATTATATTGTATATTAATGTAATTATACAAAATTTGAATTAAAATAGAGATTACAATAAATTAAAATCCAGAGTATAATATTATTTCGTGAATAAATTTAAATTAACGTTTTCGCGTTTTAAGGAGCGAGATAAAATTATTTAAATTTTTTTTCACGCTAAAAATAATGAAAGGTTCCATTAGAAACAAAAAAAAAAAAAAAAAAAAAAAAAAAAAATAGGGATCAAACATACATATCGGTCTAGTTAATATTAAATTTATATGCAAACTTGCTTTCGAATTTCAGCGAGAGGAAAAAAAAAGAAATATACGGCGTGAAAGTATATTACATACTATAACGTATCAAATGCGAGTTACATATAGCATTTTAAATGAAGAGTTCAATCGTATTATAATTTCACGCTTTGAATTATAAAGAAAAAATTCAATTTGGAGCTAATTATTATTTTTAATAAACTTTTGGCTTTAGCGCTATTTGTTATGCCGCATATTAATAATGACGTTGGTAATTCGTTGCGTCATTGTTTTATCATGTATAATACAAAGTGTAAAATTATTGTATAATTTATGTACCCACTTAATAAACTAAGTTATGCTTATGAAAAACTGAAATTCTACAATATTATTTTTATAAAATTATAAATAATATTTTATTACATTTGCAGTAAGTTATAAAATGAAAATTTTATACGATTTAGTTTTGATTAAAATTATATAATCTAAAAAGCAAATATTAAAATAAAAAAATTTATGCACGTAATATCAATTTCTAACCTAATAAAGTGAAACCATTAACGAGTGATAAATTTTATCTTATATCTATATACACATTCATTAAATAACCTTGTTCTTTAACGCATACGTGAAATTTATGCATTTCGCATACAAGTACGCTTAAGTAATGAAATTTACATTTTGAAAATTTTAATCGGCGATTGTTACCATCCGTAATTAAGAAAGTTTTAACGCAATTAAACTAAATTCAAAACCTGCCTTTTTATTCCATAAATCGATAAATTTCACTTCTGATAACGCGATTCATATTATTACAACCGTCCAATTTACGCGTATGAAAAAATACGACGCCAGGCGATTTAGACCGATAGCGTATATAAAGTTCCGGTAACGAGAAATTTAAGTAGCGAATTCACCAAAAAAAAAACATATATATATATACACACATACACATAGATACGTGAATATCAAAACTCGCCGATCTTTATCGCAACGATACCAATTCGAAAGTCTTTTCTCTTAGCGAGCGCATATAATTTTTTTACGCTGTACATATATACACATGCATACGAGAGCGATATACTTGTGTGGATATAAATACACACGTACACAAGTACACGCGAGGTTTGCTTACATTTCGCGCGTCCGCCATAAATTTCCTTTCGAATCGCGCGCTTTCTACGCTGTGCGCGTCGTTCGAAATTTGACAAATGCGCTGTAATGTAATTAATTGGCGCGTTGAAAAAATGCTTAATTAACGACGTGATTAGTATCCGGTGAGATTAAGTAACCGGTGTGAGGCGAATGATATCTACACACGCGCACAGAAAGAAATAATTTTCCGAGGACAATTTTTTCGTCTTTTTTTATTCAAGAGATCGGATTTGATAAATTTTCTATTTTATTATACGGTAATTTATTATTTGAAACTGTATTACTCAGAAATTGTTATAATGGTAAATGTTTTCAGAATAAGGAAACAATTTTAAAGAAATTAAAAAAAATGTTATAAAAAATTTCACTTTACAAAGCTACTTACGTAAACATCCAAGAAAATTAATATGCCGTTTTGGTATCTTACCTGAAATGCAATAAAAATTACTTTTAAGTGTATGCATTCATGATATGCTTTACAAAATAATTTAATTATCAGAAATAATTCATAAAATAATTTTGATCAAGCAACTTTACGCAATTAATTTTAAGACTTTCGCATTAATATTTGAATCATTTTAAATAAATACATGTTATCAAAAATAAAACAAAATTAATGAAATATTTTCATACAGCTCAAATACGCATAAAAAGTTGCAATGCTTCATAACGTATAAATTCTGCATCTTAAAAAATTATCCATTTAAACGCCCAAAATGTGCACTAAATCAATAGAGAAGAAAGAGAAAAGAGTAGAAGGAGCTGCTAATCTCTTTGGGTTTTGCGCGGAACAACACGTGCTAGTAGAAGAGGATGTACTCGTATTCGGAACCGAAGCGGTCGATAAATTATTGAGTACACTTGACTCGCTCTCTCTCTCTTTCTCTCTCTCTCTCTCTCTCTCCTCTCTCCTCTCTCTTTAAGCGTATAAAAAGAAATTCATCATATTATTGTCTGCAAATATATGAAAAAATCCGTATTCAATTAAGAAAAGGAACATCAATTGGAGCCCATACTTATATTTTTCGCCATCGTTCAAATTAAATTTTATATTTCAATCTATAAAATAAATACTAATTAAATCAATCAAGTTTAAAATAGTATAAGGATGTCTTCATAACACTATAAGAAAATAATACATCTCTGTGTCCAAAAATATAAAAAAAATTATTTAGCCGTGCGTGTTCACCAATTACCACAAGAAACGGAAAATAAATTTCTAGTTTAAATATTGCTTGTTTATAGATAAGTGTAATATCAATTCAGTAAAACATAAGGGAATTTTATAAATAATAAACAAAAAAATTAAAAAAAACGGGACACCAACGTCACGCGGGGTTCCCAAGCGGTCACCCATCAAAGTACTAACCGCGCCCAACGCTGCTTAACTTTGGTGATCGGACGAGAACCAATGCTTTTTTTTTTTTTTTTTTTATATTTACTGACACGAAAATTATACAATTTACAAGTGCTTAAATCTGCAATAAACAAGGATTGAAAATTACAATATAAGAATTTATTCATAAGACATTAGGCCGAATAATAAGGCTCGCGCAGTCATACAATTTATTATCAGTTGAGTGATATTTTAATACGATATTGTTTACAAAAACGTATTTTATGTACAGCTATAAGCAAGCTACATACAATAACTTATTATATGAAAATACAATCCAGAAAAAATAGGAGTATGTAGAAAAAAAACTGGGTGATTCTTTAACGCAGATTTTGTTTCTTATTCTAAATGAGGTGGATAAACGGGAAGTAGGGAAAAGGAATGTAATTAGGAGTACTTAAGAGCTAAACTATTTACATATTTACAAAGATTGACTAAGACGCTATTACATTTTTACATTTTTTTTTATTAATGGTTGAGCCACAAATATTTTTTTATATTTTTTCGGTGTTTATCTACAGGAGTTAGGAGGATAATTAATTTTTTTATTCAATTTATATCTATTTACATAATAGATTATCGGTACGTTATTGGTATCTTGCAAATAGTTATAATTAAGGAATGTGAATGCGTCTAGGAAGATGAATCCTGTTTCTAGCGAACGTGCGTGATGGTTACTATTTGTATACAAACTACTATAAATTAGACTATTTTCTTTTATAAAAGGTATTTGAGCATAATAATTTCTACATAGTTTTGATATGTGGCAATCAATTCGATAAGTTTTTGCTAAATTATAGATACGTTGGTTACTTATATATTTTTTATAGTTGCTTTCTTTCGATCTGTACAAACTTAGGCATGCTCTTAGGCATTTTCTTTCGAAAATTCGAAATTTTTCCATTTGAGACGCTGATACGTTGTACCATATGGGACAGCCGTGAGTAAGAATAGGTCTAACTAGCGACTGATAGCATAAAATTTTTACTCTGGCATAAAGCTGTTTTGAATAGAATAATCTCTTTATTTTCCAAAAAGAATTTTTTGCTTTAGATAGTTGAATGTTAATGTGTTTGTTAAAGTTTAATTTTTCGTCGAGGTTAACGCCGAGGTATTTCACGAAATTTGTGTGGGGAATAATTTTTCTTTCATTGTTTTTTTCTTCAATAGTAAAGTTCTTACCGTGTTTTCTTTCATTTTTACTCAAATCACGTAGTTTAGGTCTAAAAATTATAGTTTCGCATTTTTCCACGTTGATTTTTAATTTCCAAGAGCTGTAGTAATTGACTATTTTTTGAAAGAGATCTTGTAATTCGTTTTGTGTTGTTTTTGTTTTGTTGCCTGTGATATAGATTATAAGATCATCTGCGAAAGCTATAGAATATTTATGTTGAGAATTCAAGTTAAATAAATTGAAAACATCGCTGTTATAAATGTTAAATAAAATTGGTGAGTTGACGGTTCCTTGCTGTAATCCATTTTTAACGTAAAATTCTTTACTAGACTTTGCTGAATTTTCTGCAATAAAGAATGATTTATTTGTTATCATATTCCACACCATTTTTGTTATGTATATTGGGAATTTTTTCTTTAACATTTTGTATATAAGGCCTTCGGTCCAAACGGTGTCAAATGCTTTTTCAAGGTCTATAAGACATGCACCCACTCGTTTATTTGCGTTTAGAGACCAATAAATATCTGCGGTTAGTTTGTTAATGGCGTGAATTGTAGAATGTTTAAATCTGAATCCGAATTGATTTTCTGGAATTATGTTGTTTTTTGAACAAAAGTGAACTAATGACTTATTTATAAATATTTCGAATACTTTACTAATATTCGGCAGTAGACTTATGGGTCGCAAATTAGATGGTAGAGAGCTATCTTTGTTCTTTTTTGGAATTGCTATAACTTTTGCTTTTTTCCATTTTTTTGGATAATACATATTATTTAATGCGTTGTTAAAAATGATTGTGTAATACCATTTAATTTTTTCAGGCAAATGTTTTAGTACAATGTTAGGTATCTCGTCGAAACTTGAGGATTTTTTATTATTTAATTTTAAAAACGTTTTGCTTACCTCTTCGAAATGAGTGAAATACAATTCGTTTTGTTTGGGTTGTGTAGGTTTATCGGATGTATTTTCATTAGTAAATGTACAAATAGTACGATTTTCTTCTACGTCGTTGTGCATTTCTTGCCTCAGTAGTGAAATTTTTTCTGCTATTAACCTGCTTAATTGTTCTTGGCCCATATAATCGTTTTGCATGTGAACTTTTGAAAAATATGTACCTATTAAATCTAGTTTTTCTATAGTATTTGAAATAATTAAGTTGCCCTCCTTGTCTTTGCAATCGGACTTAATATTTGTCTCTTCAAGTAAGGCAAAGTCACTTTCAGGTATTTTTAGATAAGGGATGTCTACTGCATCTTTTTTTCGAAAAATTTTATTTATTTGGGGAAACAAGCTCTTTTGCTCTTTGACTGAAATTTTTTTTATTTTGTTTTCCCAGAATTTATTTATTGAGATTGAGAATTCAATCTTGAGTCGGATTTTTAATTGATATAATAGATAGTTATAAAATTCGAGAGTTTCTTTTTCTTCACTAGAGAAGTTGTAGCGTAACCGATTTATTTGGGATAGTATATAACTTTTTTCTTTTTGAATTTTTCGAATTTTATCATTTAAATAAGACTCGCATGAATTCTTTTTATACACTCGAGGAACTACTTCGTAAATGGTCTTTAGGATTTGTTTGTCAACTCTATCGATGAGATCGTCGATTTGGTCGTTACTTATGTTTACATTATTACATAGATTGAAATTGCAGTTTTTCTCTAATTTCTTTCGAAATATATTCCATTTGGTATTGCTGTAGTTAAATTGAACGTCATTTTCTTGTGTTTCTAGTTTAAAGTAGTCTTTTACATTTTTACTAATAATTATAATTGAAGCATTATGATTGCTGTCGTAACTAATTGTTTCAACGGTGTCGTTTGCTTTAGAATTACAGATTTTTAATCTTGTATCAGCAAGTCATAAATCTAAAAATGAATTTCCAGATGGAAACAAAGGCAGGTCGGAACTATATAATTTCGTTCTATAGATTAAATTATTGTTGTCAATCCAATTTCGTATGAATGTTCCCCTTGTATTGTTTTTAATGTTTTGCCAACTCTTATGTTTAGCGTTAAAATCTCCAGAGATGATATAAAAATTTTTAGGTTTTTCAAGGTTAAGTATTTGAAATAAGTTTTCGAATTCCTTATAGAATTCCTTTTGATTTCCACATGTGGCGTAGGCTGAAATTGTATATAGGTTATCTGTGTTGTTAATCCTCATTTTTATAATTGTAGTTTCCAGAATTTTAAATTTTGCTATGGTACTATTAATTATTATGTTATGTTTAAGGTAATTTTTTATTAATATTGCAGTTCCTCCACCTTGAGATGAATTTAATCTGTCTTGTCTGATGATTTTATAATCTTTAAATTCTATTTTATGTGTTTTGTTAAGTTTAGTTTCTGAAATAAGTGCTATGTCTGGTTTTTCTTTATTTAATAATTTTAGGAGATTACATCTTCTTTGGTTTGTTATTATTGAGTTTACGTTAATAGATAGAATTTTCAAGGATTTAACGTTAATTTTCGTAGAACTTATCTGGGAGATTCTGTTTGTATTGTTCATCATGTGAGTAAGTTGTTGATGGTAGTAAATATCGCGTCTACTCTTGCTTCGTTTGTTTTGATTGTGTTTCTGATTTCATCTAACTGTTTTTGTTGATTTTCAATCGCTTGTAACATAGTGCTTTTAAAATTTTCGATTATATTAATTATATTTGAGAATAATTCCATATTTTGATTCTCTGTTATAGATCTTGTACTGGTATTTTCTTTGGGTTTTTGTATAGTGGTTGTTATGTGTTTTTGGTTAAAATTGTTTTTCACAATATCAGAATATTGAATTTCGGGTGCATATTTTTTACATATACGCGTGATTTTGTTATCTTTATTTTCTTTTGATACTTTTATTTTTTCTAGTATTTTTTTCTTTATATCAAGTAGCTTAGGGCAACCTTTGTAAGATGCCGGGTGACCGTAACTTTTACAGTTTACACAGTATATTTTGTTTTTTTCTACTGTAACATTTTTATTTAATTTATACTCGCCTGGCTCGTGCGGGTTTTCGCATTTAACACAGCGATAATTCATGTTACAATTTTGCGCCGTGTGTCCGATTAATTGGCAATTTCGGCATTGAGTAATTTCTGTTTTTCTTATTTTTTCCCATTTAATCGAGTAATAACTTAGATATTTAATATTCAGTAGTTTGTTAATGTTGCTGTTAGGGGACAGTTGTACTATAAATATAGGTAATAATATATTGTTAGCTACCGATTTTTTTGTAGAAAACCTGGAAACTTTAATAAATTCGATCTCGTCTATTACCAAATTCTTTAATTCTGTTAATATTTCTTGTTCAGAATAGCTATTATCTATACCTTTAATTAAGTATGTGTGCGGTTTTTCGGTTTTTGGTGTGTATGTGTAATACGGAGTATTTGCAGTTTTGAATAAATTTTTAGTTTTATTATAATCGTTAATATTTTTTAAATATACACTGTGTTTGTTATTATTAAGTCGTTTAATATAAAAGTTATCAATTTTTAAAATAGACGTTAATAATTTTACTGTATCTTTCGGATTTTGATAAGTTATATGAATAGGTGGAGGTTTAATATTTTTACCGGTATAATCTGGGTTTGAATTTGGTGTATCCTTTCGTATCGATGAAGCGTTAGAGGTTGTTGACATTCTACCTTCGATGTTTACGTTATTAACTGTAGTCGCTGTGTGTGCTAACGTGTGTATTGTAAAATCTTCCATGTCTTTCGTAGAGTCGTTATTCCCTATACTTCTTAAATTATTATTTTTATTTCTTATTTCTTGCAGTAAGGTATTTAATTCACTTACTGTTTCTTCAATAAATAATTCGGTCGCTTGAAGATTCGCTTCCTTATCATTAACGTTGTCCTTGTTATTACCTATATTTTCGGTAGACAAGCTTTTATTTACGGGTTTGGGTGATACAGTATTTTTTTTTCGATGTATTAGATTAGGCGACGGATTGAGCCTTTGTTTTTTTCTGTGCTTTTTTCCATTCACCGACATATTTGATGGTGATTTAGTTATTTCACTATCTTCTGTTTCACAACTTCGTTTATTCGTATTCGGTTTTTGTACACTGTCGTTTGCATTAGTTTCTATGGCGGTTTTTTTGCCATTTTTACTATTTGCCACTGCCTGTTTTATGTTTGCACGACTGTGTAAGAATTCAAAAGAAAAGAATAGCTACACTATTGAAAATTGGCTTTTTCACGAATTTCAAATTCAATACTTCACTAATATAATACTAGCATTCGGCTATAGATGTTTCTCTTACCGAGGTTAGAAGCCGACTGACGAGAACCAGTGCGATCAGCGTCGTATGGCCGTTGGCGACTGAAATACTTATGTCTACTTTCTTTTACAATTGTTTCTCATGTCAAAAATTAACTTATCGCTTGAGTAGGACTTAATATATACGAAAATATCTGTGCAAGGTTGTGCTGGAAACAGATATTTTTACTGTGGCAAACTGTTACGTTTATCAAACATTTAGCTTTTATCTAGATCACAGTAGGTTTAAATGTTTAATTATTTTAGGAGACAATCGAAATATTTTTTGATATTTAAATGAATCTAATTATTAATGTAAGTTTGACTATAGATAATGTATAAAAAATAACTGAATGAAATATTATACGATGCTTCTTTTACAAACTATTTTTAGTTTGCGAGAAACCTGTATATTTGTAAAAAATTAAGTGTCCGTCTGCGTTCACCTGTTACAACTAGCGAATACAGATATGTTTCTTGTTATTGATATTTTTTAATTTTTCATGAAAAACGTTCATTTTAAGAGATAGATTAACAATTTGTCATTAAATAAAATAAAAAAGCAAAAAAGTGAGACACCAACAGCACGCGGGGTTCCCAAGCGGTCACCCATCCAAGTACTAACCGCGCCCAACGCTGCTTAACTTCGGTGATCGGACGAGAACCAGTGCGATCAGCGTGGTATGGCCGTTGGCGATGGTCAATTTACTTTTTCTCAGAAAAATTGTTAAGAAGTATCATTAATATCTAGTTTGAAATATTAAATTCTATATATTTAATTATTTTTAGCTCTGCTTTATGTGATCGTATCTTTTTTCATTTGTAAGAGATGTCTTTTCTCATAAGTTTATCTTGGCAAGAAATCAAATATTTCTTCTCTTTATTATCTATCTGCAGATCTATTTTCATTTTTTATACTTATTGCTTCAGCAACGTGTACTTTATTCGTTTCCTTATTGCATATTGATTTTCTCTGATTTTCGACCCGATGTAAAATTCGACACTAGCGTAAGCCTTACAAAATATTTTTCAAATAAGATAAAGCATCTAATAGGGATGTCAGAAAGATTAAGCGAACTATATCAAGATTTATTTGAAAGACGAAACGAACGAACGAGCTGTTTTGTCGAAACGTGTTTGCAGGTCAGGAAGAAGGTAGCATTTGTATAAAAAGAACTGATTCGTGATTTGCACGCTGTTTTAATTCATTCGCCCCAAAATGACGCTTGATTACTTTGTTAAGAATATTTCCGAGATCCGAATGAATCTTTAGCTTTCTTCTCTCTCAATTTTTCTTCATCTCTTTCTATCTCTTCCTTGCCATTTCTAGTCCAACGCTAAATTAAATTTAAATGTAGAAGCGAGCAGTATAAGAGTAAGAGAGAAAGTAAATTTCAACACGGATTCTCTTGTCTATGAAGAACGGCACCGCGGAATTCAGAAGAGACTGTTATATTTGCGCTGTACCCTTGCTCGCTCAACTCGGCTCTTACACAGCCGAGATTAAAAGCTTCTGACTTTTGAGTGCACCGATTACCCCGAGATTCTGATTACTCTTGTGTGTCACTTTAATACGTTGTCACTTCTTTAATTTATTGTACATGACATTTTTGTAAAACTTAAAATTAAAGTAATAAATATTAAATATTCAGAAAATTAGGCTAATGAATTTGAATAAATCATGAATAACGTTTATTTATCATTAAAATTCACATTATTAATAATAATAATATTAGATTAACTTAATTTCTACGCATTAGAGAATAATAAATAGCGAATGCTTATGATATGTTGGATGCTAGATTGAGAAACGTTTGAAATGTTCGATACTTAACGCAGTAGAAATGAAGAATAAAAACTTTAATCATAAATTTGTCAGCCTTCTAATGAAACCGATAGTTATCAAAAATTCACTCGAAAGGATAGATTTATATACGCCACTCGTACAAATATACGTTATGCAAAAGAAAAAGAACTTGACAAAATTTGACTTTATTCTACCCGGATAACTTTACCTTTCTTCGTTCGCTCTTCGTACTTTTGCCTTTGGGGAGAACCGGTCAGCGTCAAACCATGTGACCTTAAGTTGCTCAAAACGTCACGTTTCGAGTGGATTTAATTCCTTTCGGCTTTGTGCAGTTTAGCCATGTCCTTTGAATCCTTTATCAAGCCGTTACAGCCAGTTATATTACGTTAATATTTATATGAATATGAAATTACGCACACGTTTTTCGTGTACATATTTAGGTCGGAAAATAATAGTTTATTAGGCATCAACTTAAGTTAAAGCATAAACGTCGTTGTTGATGTAATGGACTATTTAAGAGATTTTTAGTTGAGAATAATGGCCTATGACGATGAAAAGATTGAAAGAAAATATTATAGTACACGATGTTATCAATTACACAGTGTGTCCCATGGAAAACGGAACTTTTTCAAAATAAAGACAAAAAATCAATATTCCGGCAAATCTCATTTATTTTATTTAAAATAGTCTCCTTCCGCATCAATACAACGTTTTGCACGATCAATTAACATATCGAGTGAGTTTTTGAGATCATTTTTATCCATCGACTTTAGTATGTCGGTCGTCGCTCTTTGGATGGCCTCTACGTCGGCATAACGTTTTCCTTTCATAGGCAAGTGCAATTTGGAGAACAAGTAGAAGTCGCACGGAGCCAAATCCGGCGAGTACGGTGAATGGTTGATGGTTAAAATGGAATTTTTGATCAAAAAATCCGTGATCAAGTTCAATCGATGAGACGGGGCATTATCATGCAACAAACGCCAGCTCCCTTTTTCACGGTATTGTGGCCGCACACGACGAATACGGCTGAGCAAACGCTTCATAACACCAAGATAAAACACAGCAGTAATCGTTTGAACAGGTGGAACGAATTCACGATGAATAATACCCTTCGTCCGAATCGTAGAAACAAATCAAGATTGTTTTCACTTTAGACTTTTCAAGACGACTTTTTTTCGGATTGGGCTCGGTTGGGTGCCCATTCCATTCAGCACTTTGACGCTTGGTTTCGGGATCATATTGAAAACACCATGTCTCGTCACCAGTCACAATTGAATATTTCAAGTTTGGGTCCTTTTTTGACTCTTTAATCAAATCCTTACAATGTTGAATTCGGAGCAATTTTTCGTAGTCGGTCAATTTGTGTGGAACAAAGCGTGCACATACCTTCCGTAGATTCAAATGATCGGTCAAAATGCGATGGATTGAATTTTTGGACATATTTAATTCCATTTCCATGTATCGCAATGAAGATTTTGGCTCATTTTTTATAAATTCACGCACTTTTTCAATGTTACTTTGAGTAACCACGGTATTCGAAGGACCTGGATGTTCGTCGTCCTGAATGTCTTCACGACCTTCCTGAAACCGTTTATACCACTCATACACTCTGGTACGGGATAGATAATTATCGCCATAAACTTGTTTCAGCAAATTATGCGTCTCAGTAAAGGATTTACCGAGTTTAAAACAGAACTTAATATTTGCTCTTTGTTCGAAGTTCATTTTTCGACCGATGCCACAAACACACTGTCACTTTGAGCGCGATATTTTGGTTTCCATTGAACCAAATGTCATACAATTTTGACAGGATGTCAGTTAAGAATGGACCTTTCCATTGCTAACATCCACCAATAGGTGGCGCCAATATAAATCGATGTTTTGAAAAAGTTCCGTTTTCCATGGGACACACTGTGTATATTATTAAGATAACACATCGTTCAATAAGTCCCGAGACTAACAACGAAAACAACATTTTTTTTCAAAAATCATTTTTATTCATCAATATAATCTCCTTTTAGAGTAATACAATCTTTCCAACGCCTTTCCAACATTTCTATACCATGTTTATAGAAGAATTTATCCTTTGCTTCAAAATAGGCTTCAGTTTCGGCAATGACCTCCTCATTCGAGCCAAATTTTTTTCCCTGGAGCATTTTTTTCAAATCAGCAAAGAGCCAGTAGTCGCTGGGGGCTAAATCTGGCGAATACGGGGGTTGGGGAAGCAAATCAAAGCCTAATTCGATTAATTTTGCCATTGTTTTCATGGACTTGTGGCATGGTGCATTGGTGCAATCGCGGCACCCACTTGGAAAAAACCTTTTTCATGCTCAATTTTTCATGAAGGATTGTAAATACGCTTCCAGATGATATCTGTGTTATTTCTGCAATCTCACGGACCTTCACTTTGCGATTTTTCATTACAATTTTTAACACTTCACTCACATTTTCTTGTGTAACGGCTTCCAATGGCCTACCCGAACGTTCCGCATCGTTTGTGTCCGTACGACCACGTTTAAACTCAGCATACCAACGACAAATCGTTGGTTTGGATGGAGAGGAGTCCAAGTAATGTTTTTCAAGCCATTGCTGGGCTTCTACGGTGTTTTTACCCATTAAAAAACAATGTTTTATCAACACGCGAAACTCGCTTTTTTCCATTTTTCAAACAAATTACAAAGTGACTTTACTCTAACCTCGATAACTCTGCTGTCTGTGATCCGATCGAGGTGAAATTTTTACACGTTTCATGTAAAGATTCGCCCTCTATGGAAACGTGGCCAGTTTAGTACTACTAGCACCATCTCTGGGTTAGTCTCGGGACTTATTGAACGATGTGTTAGCTTTGAAGGTCACAATTTTTTCAAATAAATTTTCAAATATGGAATTCACATATTGTCTGAAATTATTTCTATAAAATTAGAGTTTATAAATAAGCTTGTAGATGTGATATATTATAACTGTAATACAATAATATTTTTTTTTACTCTAGAAAACTTTTTATTGTAATCCAGCGGAAAAATTTTGTTTAAAATCGCGCAAAAAATTCCAGAGACTATGAATATATGAAAATAATATATATAAATATCTGTGACTTTATATTCAACGCTTACATCTAACAACATTCCTGTAATAAAAAATAATATAATTCAATACTTGTTGCAGAAAGCTGATATAATTGGCAAAATGGCGACACATCGCTTTAAAATTCTCACGGGTTGGAATAAAAGAAAGAGGAAGCCAAGCGCGCGACTATGACGATTTTCGTAACTAGGCGACGAAAACAAAGTAGTTGAAGAAGTCCAAGGTGAGGTCTACTATACAAAGTTGCCGGAGACCAAAGGAATGCCTTTTCCCGCACATTGTGTGGCAATGTTGAAAGATTCGCATGGCAATAAAGATGACGGCGACACGTCTCGGCCCTTTCGACAGCTTTTAACACTTCGAGGAACTTGAAAGAAAGTTGATGATGAAATAATGGCTTTTGTCTTTTTTTTTTGCACCTATTTTCTTAAAATTATTTTTTGATGAATTGGTTAAATGTCACTCACTGATCAAATACTATTTATAATATTAGTCACACGAATGTACCTTTGTTTATAATAATAAAAATATCGACAATGCACATGTCTTATATATCGATAATTCATGGGTTGTGTAAATTTTTAAAATAAATAACGATAATTAATGCATTTATTAAAAAAAATAAATATCGTAAATGTTTTAGCTGTCAATGACTCAAACGATCCTGAATATTTCACACAGTGTACTCTAAATTATTTTTTTATAATAAAGTTCAATTAAAATTATGTCCTTAATCAATTTTCTAATTAAAAAAAAGAAATTCAAATTCTATCTTTGTAAGCAAACAAAATTAATGATTATAACATTTTTCAAATTAAGTAATTATGTTATGACACTTTATCGTTCGATCATTAAATTTAAACACAATTTTCTACCAAAGCTTTTAAAATTAAAGACAATAGCACTGGGAGTACGTTTTAAAATGAATGACTTCTATGTTTGCGCCAAAGGAAACGCTTACCAACTACTGTATAATCATCGTTTATACCGTTGGCCTATTTGAAAAATACTTAGGTACAGACTGTCGATATGTCAAAATATGTAAAAAAAATTTAACTTCAACATTTTTTCTATTGTCAATAAATTGCCAATTATATATATTGTCTTTTAAAATACTCATAATCTTACAGGTCAAGGAAAAATTTGGAAAGTATAATTTTTTTTTAATAAAGAAATGTTTAAAGCAAATTCATCAATTACTAGAATTAACCAGTGAAAATAAATTCACAATTTAAAATGTGGAAACTAGCCTTGTTTAATATCAAATTTATAGCATAGAAATATTTCCGATCATAATATAGAAAAGTTTGCGATATGTTCAAGCAACTCTTCTAGCTTACATTCTCAGTTACATGACAATGAAAATCATGATTTATTGGATGATACATAAAAATTTTCAATTATCGTGAGTAACAAGTTATTCAAATTTTGAAATTGACTTATCAAATTTTTTCTCTACTAATCACTTAACAATTATATTAATAATATGCATTATTTATTCCTGTTCATAAACGTCTATATATCTTATCAACATTAATTAACATTTTCATTGAAATATACTTTAACGGAAAATTTATATTTTAAGCAATGAATAATTTACGTTTTGTCATTATTAAAATCGAAAATTTTCCCTTTGCATATTTTACCATGCGACGGAATTTCGCGTCGAACTTTCTAAGCGTAGTTTGAAAAATTACTTTTATGAATTAGAAACGAGTTAGTCCATCGGTCAATGGTAACATGTGAATTTTATTGATGATTCTTTTCTGCGACCAAAATCATACGAATCGAGTCGTAATTTTTATTTAACACGTCAAATTTTTTACCGACATCGAAAACTCGTTTTATATTTTGTAAAACATTTAACTTTTTCTTAATTCTTGCAAAAATAAAAAAAAAAACAAATATTTCGTAACGAATGAATACAATTTATTTAAGGGGTTACCCCCCACTTGCGACTTTGAAAAAATCGATTTTTTGTTAATTGCATTTTTTTGAAGTATAAGTATCTGAGAATATGACCTGGAAATTTCAAGTCGATCCGAACAAAATTGACTGAGATATGAGCGTTGAAAGAGAAGAATTAACTGAAAGAATAAACTGAAATTAAAACTTTAAACGCGTTTTTCTCGAAATGGCATTTCTGAAGTCGGTGGCCAAGATTACTCGAACACTAATAAACCGATCTTCTTGAAATTTTGCAGGCTTATTTAATACATAAAAATGTAGTCTTTAATCGTTCGATTTGTTCGTTAAAATCGAACCATTAATTTTGACTGTCCGCCATTTTGTGAAAAATAAATATTTTTTTAAATCCTTCGATTAAAGACTAGTTTATACTTATATTTAACTAAATCTATCCACATTTTTTGTTTCAGATGACCCACTTCGCCGCAATGTTGGTCACCGCAAACCGTATAAATAAAAACACTATTTCATTGGCGGCCATTTGCCACTTAACAATGTAATATTTTACAATAAAAAAATTACTGAAAGTTCTTCAAGATGTATTCTTTAAGATGATATAATAATCGTTTAAAAAAGTTTTGTAGTTTTCTTTAAAAAAATTCATGAAAAAAGGCCTTTTTGTTGAGCTACAAGTGGGGGTAACCCCTTAATATTACAATATACATCGTTAATAGTTTTTACATCAAATAGATGTTGTTACGTTTCGTTAGATTGATTACTACAGGTATTAGTAGATTTTTTAAACGTCAAACTTTTCATTTAAAAAACGCACATTATTTCCGCATTAAACCGACATGTTATGACGAGCAAAGCACTTCTTTCATGTATAAAAGTACAAGTGAAAAACCATTTAATAATAATAATAAAAAAAAAAAAAAAAAGTAACTCAGACTGTTAAGTTAAAACGCGTAGCGTTTCGACATAACGCTAAATTAACTGTAACACAAAATTCAACCCACGCGGCACGGAAACGAAAGCGAAAATGTGCAACGCGCGGGACATTAGAACGACTTGAACTCCTTGACCATCAACAAACCAGCTGACAAAACAAACTAACTAAAATCGAGTGCAGAAAAACCGAAAGTCCAACTGTAAGCTGCTCACGTATGGCTTCCGGCAGCGCGTAACGTACGCGAGAGAGAGAGAGAGAGAGAGCGGGGAGCGAGAGCGAGAGTAACTTGGTCGCGTGCGCGCGGGCGATAAGTCGGTCTACTTCAAGTCACACGCTCGTATAGAGAAAAGAGAGAGAGAGAGAGAGAGAGAGAGAGAGAGAGAGAGAGAGAGAGAGAGAGAGAGAGAGAGAGAGAGAGCGGGAGGAAAGGGAGGGGAAGGGTACACACACGAGGGGCCCGAAGCGGCGCGTGTGTCCTTTCCTTCCTCCCCACCCTTTAACGAGGCCCGGGAGAGTCCCAGCAAACTCGGATACGCTTTGCGCTGCTCAGTTTCCGCGTGGACGGCTGCCGAGTCTGGTCGGTTTCTTTATTTATCTCAAAAATCGCGAGTTTATCATTTTCAGTGTATATATATATATGTGTACATGGAAAGCTTTTTGAGCGCTCGGTTTTTCTGCAAGGTTTCTCTCGCATTTTCGAGCGCAAAATGTAAGGCTTGTGATATGCTTTTTTCTCTTGAATTTAGCTTAGAAAAAAGCTTTTTGATATAGTTGAATTTTATTATAAAAATATATAATAAATATACCACTATTAAATATAATGATAATGTTTTTTAATGTCATAAATATTTAACATTATCATTAAAATTGTTATATATTCAGTTGTATGAAACAATTTTAACAATAAGTTCATGAATCGTAATCAAATTAAATCATAAATTTTCAAAGCTCAGAAATCAAATGTCAATAAAATTATAAAATTGCCGTTACGCGATCGAATTTAAAATTTCGCGAAGTATTATAATCTCCTATTCGGAACTTTTAAAATAATATTTTATTTTATAAACCATGTTTATTCTGTCTATTTATTTTATGTTCAGTCGACAATGCAAACATTAAATATAATTAAGCATAATGTGCAAGGATGTATATATTAACTGGCATAAGAATTTAAAAAACATTTTTGAAAATTTAAATTGATTTAAATTTATTATTAATTTAATTTGAACTTATTTCTGTAATCGATCGCATTCTTTTTGCTGATTATAAAAAAACGTAATTTTATAAAAAAAAAAAAAAATGAGTAGATATATTTTTACTATTCCAATTTCCAAGACAAATAAATTTAACAAAAAATATTACTAAATAAACTTTTACATAAATTTTTAAATAGTTTAAAAGTATCGTAATGACGACAAAATTAAATTTTGTAACTTTTAATAATTGAAGTAATGTACGTCACGTGTCACGGCAGATAAAATCAACGTAAGTGTTAATGCAAATTTTCTAATATCGGTTTATTTATAAAATACAAAAATAAAAAGTAAGTTATCAAGAAGATTGCAATTTACATCGGTAAAGTAATTGAGCTCAAAAATATCTAAATTTCACAATTTTAAAAACGAGTTTTTCCTTCAATTGATCTCTTATCCTAAATTAAAAAAATAATCCGTCAGCACAATCAACGGCGTAAAAATCGTTTCTCAAACATTTGAATATATATACACATATGTGTATATTAAAGTACGAAAAACTCAAAGTAATTATGAAAGTTGCGAACGTGTTTTTTACGTTAACGAAATAAATTATCCATGTGAAAGTTTTTAGTAAGTGCAACAAAAATATCTTGCAAGGATATTGAATAATTTGCTGCTTTTACTTGCAGTCAAAATACCTCCTTAACTTTTATAAACGTGAGATAAAAATCTATTTAAGGAAAAATAATGAAACAAAATTTATGGTGTTAAGTCTACGCTATAAGTTGATTGGTATAATAAAGAAGTAAAAAGTCATTCAAAAATTATTTAATGTTTATGAATATTGAGTGTTAATTTTTGCATAAAAAAATTATTATAAAAATGTTTGAGGTTTAATGATATTATTATTGGCAAATTTTCATACCTTACCAAAAGTTTTATTTTTTTTTTTAATATTCCAACGATTACATAAAATTTAATGTCTTGATAAACTATAAAATAAAAATAATCTAATGCTATTATAAAATATTATATATATATGAAAATTAAAATTTTGTTAATCAATCCAAATACGATACAATTGCAATACATTTTAAATTCTAAATTAAAAACATATTAATTTAAACAAATATAGAAAGAAAAAAAACAAAATTTGTATTTTGTACATGTGTATGTGTGCCTTAGAAAAGAAAGAAATCTCAAGAGAAACATCACGTCAACGAAAAAAACGAAAAAAGTTAAACAAATTCAAGACACGCTCATCGGCAACGATGTCTACGGCACGCATCATTTTACTCGTCTTATTCTTTACGTTGGGTGAGTACAACAAACCACAACATACTTTTTTTTTCTCTCCTTATTATTTCAACGCTTTCACACCGAGGTGAGTAAAAAAAATATATATTTATGTATATATAATACGTTCGAACATAAGAAAACTCCAAGCGCCCGGAAAAATGCTTTCCTTTACTTTTATTCATAAATTTCCGCGTTTCTCGCGATGCATATAATTGCGTTACGACCGAGTGGAAACGTTGCACGGCGTTACCATATATACGCTTAAAAATTCTGGCGACGATGGACGATCGCTAAATTATCGTTCGGATCGGGATTATATTATCGTCGCGATTGTTTGTTATTGTTTTGCGCGTTAAGTGCGATGATCTGTTACGCGCGCGAACTAAATGCAATTTTTTTATTTGTTTTCGTTGGTATATATGGATATATATATATGGATAAAATCGAGGAGGGCTCGACAGCCAGTTGGATTTAAAAAGTGAAAGAAAATGCCATCGACAAAGGGAAGAGCTTTTCGACGCTATTTTTTTCGCGTATTATTCCTCGAGTATTATTTACGCGGTATTTCGTTATTAACGAGTTAAATTCGAAATCGATAATTCTTTTTTTTTTTTTTTTTTTTTTTTTTTTACTTCTACGAGAAGTATGCAAATTATTCATCGGGAATTAAAGGGTAAAATGTTTTGCGTTGTTTTTCTTTTTTTTCTTCTTTTTTTGTTTTTGTTTTTGGTGAAATATTTTTAATCGATGGTACAACTCGACGTGGATTTATTATTATTATTATTAATTTCGATAAAATATGAAGGATGAATAATCGGATTTATGATCTTTCGAATTTAAAAGTACGCACGCGGGCTGCAATAATAATATTCAACGTATTCGATAAATTTCAATAGGGAAAATAAATTCTTGATGAGTATCAAAACAATCGGCATTTTGAATGTGAAAATGATTTTATTTATATATTTATTTTTTGAGTAGAATTTTCATCATAATAAAATTATCAAAAATTATATACTACTATACCTTTTTTTCATTATATATATATTTTTTTTTTTTTTTTTTTTTTTTTTTTTATAAAAATGAACATCACTTTCAACTTTTTGTTGAATTAATGCTGAGTTTTATTGACGGCATTCGTATGGACAATTGTTCACTCAAACTATTTTTTTTATGTATAAAAGAATTGAATTCAGAATTTTCTCCCATAAAATGCGAATTTTGAAAACGAAAAAAAAATTTAGAATTTAAAGATTTACAAAAAATTTCGAATGAAAAGAATATCATTTTGAAAATTCGCGTACATAGGAATCTAATTTTTTTTATACTTTTCAAATTTTGATAAACGTTAAAATAGAATATTTTACGGTTTATAATCCAATAATAAGGAATCCAAATTTTTACATGACAACATTAATATCTTATATTTATACCGATGTAGTTATGGACTTTGAAGCGGTATATTTAAAAACCTATAAGGAAACAAAATTGTACGCACTACAATAAATTGAACATTTTAGTGATCTTAACCAAGTAATTACGCTGCTATAACGTTTATTACGACGACTTTAAAACGTAAGTTCAAAACACGAAAAACTAAATTGGAAAGTGTCGTTACTCATTTATCCCGTATTATCTCAAACCTCGCAAAAATAAACCTAAACTATATAATAGATCCGAGCGCACATTGAATTAAACGAAAAAATTCGCGAACAATAAACAAAGAACAAAATAATAAAACGTTAACTTCCTCCGACTCTTATTTATCGCAACTCGCGCAAGTGTTTCTCTCAGCGAGCGAGAGGAGAGCGTCCAAGAAAGCGTGCAATGATTATTTTTTTCTCGTATGCGTTAGCGCTCGATCGAGAAAACAAGGCGAAATATGGAAAGAAAAAAAAAAAAAAAAAAAAAAAACATAACGGACTTCTTGCCGCTTATGATAATGACTTTACGTTAATATGCGTGAATCGCTAATTTAATGCACTCACCGACTCTCTCCATCTCCATCTTAACTTACAACGGCTTTGCTTCTCTCAGCGCAGAGCAATTAAAAAGAAAAAAAAAAAAAAAAAAAAAAAAAAAAAAAGAAAGAAAAGACGTGCGCCCTTGATGTATACTATGGTAGTATATGTATAGGCAAAAGTTGCACAAGATTCGCAAGCGTTTTGCAAAACTCGATCGAATGGACGGTATATATATATAAGCGCGAAACGAGCGGCGTGTATTGTTTAATGGAAAGAGAAAAAAAAAGGAAGGAAAGCAAAGAGATCTCGAGTGGTGTGTAGCGAGTTCCTATCGTCAAGGACTATCTTTTTTTTTTGTTTTTTTTTTTTGGTTTTTTGCTTTTTTTTCTTAATGGAAGGGATTTGACTCGAACAAACCGATTGTTATGACGGGCGTTGGAAGTTTAGGCAAAATAAAAATAAAAAATAAAAAATAAAAATAAACGCTGGTTTGGTGCGTTATGCGTGTGTGCGATCGAAAAAAAAAGGGTTTTATTTTGACCATGAACTAGAAAAAGTGACGAGAAAAGATTGCATAGAAAAATGTGCCACCTGAATATTGTTTGCTTTTATTTATTTTTCATTTTATTTTTTCTACACCTCTACACGGCGAGTGCACTGAGAATTTTGAAAAATTAGGAATAATACAAATCATTAAAGATCAAAATTACATTTAAATTTATTTATTGTTAATTAATTTTTTATACGAAATATTATTTCAATGAAATTTGAACAATGTTTTTAATGTATGATATGCAAAATTATTTAAAAAAAATATTTTTTTTTGGTAACAATAGATAATAAAAAGAAACATAACGAGACACTAAATCACTATTGTATTGTGGATTTTGCAAAATTCACTTAAACGATCTTTTAAAATATAACACAAGATTACAACGAAATATAAATTAAATCTTATTTAATTAAATATTAATCTATACTAAATTAGCGATTCACGCACCACTCAATTCCAAAAAGAAATGTCATAATTTTAAACTGCGAAGGCCGTTTAAAAATAAATGCAGCAGTCGGTTATTTAAAACAAACCTTAATTTGGCATTACGTAATGCATAATGTACCTAAGCATATACACACGGAATCTTTAACGGGTTACAAGATTCGTAAGAGAACGACACTATTGCTGCATTAAAGCGCAAAAACATTCGTGAGAAACTGTCAATTCGAACGATCCCAAGAGCTTAAAAAAAATAGCTTCGAAAATAAAACGAACGACGTCGATGACGATTTTAAAAACAAAGAGGATCAAAATCCATTCATTATATCTCCTCACTGGTAATGTAAGAAAGAATGAGAAAAAAAAAAAAAAAAAAAAAAACAGTCTAACCTTGCGCACACCTTAGCGTGCGCTAGTATGTTTCGCAAACTTTGCCTCTTTGCTCTCAATCGAGCGTCAAAGTCTCCCGCATACAAAGAAATAAGAGCAGCGCTGAAGAAAATCCGTGAAAAATTGTATCCAGACAACTTCTGTTACGGAGGCTCGAGAGATTGACAATAACGATTAAATCCAAATGGTTTAATGATTACGCGTGTCTTGCAAAACGTCTTTCTTTCAACGGCAACCTTTTTTTTTTTTTTTTTTTTTTCTAACGAACGAGCTTTATTTTAATCAACATGAATTTCACGTATTTAAAAAAAAAATGAATAAAAGTTGTATTAAATTTTTAAAGCATTTTACTAATAATTGACTATATTTTGTCATTGTACGTGAGATTAATGTATATTTATTTGAATTTTAATTTATTCATATTTTAATCATAATAAGCAAACGGATGTGTTAATAAGAAAATAAATTGTTATTCATAGATTATTAAGCGATGCTTATAGACGGATTATTAAAATATGTGAAAATTATTATCAGTATGTTTTGTTTTATGTTATGCTTATAATTATTGTTTTATTATTAATGTGTATTTTATACAAAATATGAAAATAATAATACTCCCAAAAAGGTAGCTATAGAATACTAAATAAGTTTCAAGAATTCGTGTAGTTAATTAACATAATAAAAA